>JAQOTM010001795.1:0-26965 GCA_029168755.2 Tillandsia fasciculata
GAACCTCCTTTGGTGCTGATTGATATCTCGCACAAATCCCAACACTGAAGGATATATCCGGGCGACTAGCCGTGAGATATAGTAGACTTCCAATCATACTGCTGCGATACAGTTTCTCGTCTACATTCTCACTATGTGATTCACTTCCAAGTCCCTTATGGCTAGTTCCCATTGGAGTCGGAAAATCCTTAGAATTTTCAAGATCAAACTTTTTGACCAACTCCAGTGCATACTTGGATTGACACAAGTGAATTCCTTCATCGTTTTGTTTAACTTGTAATCCAAGAAAATAAGTCAATTCGCCCATCATGGACATCTCAAATTCGCTTTCCATGGTCTCCGCGAATTTAGAAGCATCATTATCTCTTGTTGCACCAAATACAATGTCATCGACATAGATTTGTGCAACTATGAAATTGTTTTGATAATGCTTCACAAAGAGAGTCCTGTCAGCTCCCCCTCGAGTATAGCCCTTTTCCAAAAGGTGCTTTGTCAACCTTTCGTACCATGCTCGCGGTGCTTGTTTCAGACCGTAAAGAGCCTTTTTCAGACGAAAAACATGGTTAGGTAGTTTATGATCCACAAAACCTTTCGGTTGAGCCACATAAACTTCCTCATTTAAAAACCCATTTAAAAAGGCGCTCTTAACGTCCATTTGAAATAATTTGATTTTAAAATGACAAGCAATCGCAAACAATATACGAATGGACTCGAGTCTAGCTACAGGGGCGAAAGTTTCATCAAAGTCTATACCTTCTACTTGAGAGTAGCCTTGAGCAACTAACCTTGCTTTGTTCCTGATGATAGTACCATCTTCATTTTTCTTGTTCTTGAAAATCCATTTGGTACCTATCACATTGTGTTGCTTCGGAGGCTTCGTTAATTCCCAGACTTTGTTTCGCTCAAATTGATGGAGCTCTTCCTGCATTGCTTTAATCCAGTAGTCATCTTGAAGAGCTTCATCAACATTCTTTGGTTCGATTTGGATACATAGCATGCAAATCCGCAAACCAATTGTCTCCGAGTTCTGACTCCACTCCTTCGTGTGGGTCTCCGAGATGAATATTTTGATGCATCATCATTATCGAAAGAATTGTTAGAAGAAGATGCATTAGCAGGTGTATCATCATCAAGAGAGATATCGAGGGTAGATTTTTCAGATTCAAAGTGAAAAGCTTCATCTACCTTAACATTTATCGATTCTACGATCGTCTTAGATTCTAAGTTAAAAACTCGATATGCTCTACTGTTTGTAGAATAACCTAAGAAAATCCCTTCGTCACTTCGAGAGTCAAATTTTCCAAGATTTTCGCGATCACGTAAAATAAAACACCGACTCCCAAAGATACGAAAATATTTGATGTTAGGTTTTCTACAAAACCATAGTTCATATGGTGTATTCAAAGTCCCCGGGCGCAAATACACTCGATTAATAACATAGACAGCAGTGTTCACCGCTTCAGCCCAAAAATATAACGGTAAGTTCCGGCTATGAAGCATAACACGTGCCATCTCCTGTACGACCCTGTTTTTGCGCTCGACTACACCATTCTGTTGAGGTGTATAAGGTGCTGAGAATTCATGTTTAATGCCGTTAGAAGTGCAAAAATCAATGAATTTAGAATTTATGAATTCTCCACCTCTATCACTTCTAACTCGAGTAATCTTTTCATTCTTTTCAATCATAATACGATGGCAAATCTCGTGAAAAGAATCAAAAGTATCAGCTTTCTCTTTTAAAAATGCTACCCAAGTATATCTAGAGAAATCATCAACCAATAAGAAAATATACCATTTACCTCCCAAAGATGGTTGACGAGTTGGCCCCATTAAATCCATGTGCAAAAGTTCCAAAGGCCGTTTTGTACCTATGTGGTTCAAGTTCTTGTGTGCAGTCCTAGACTGTTTTCCCTTTTGGCAACCGCCACACACAATGTTTTGTTCAAAAGAAAGTTTAGGAACCCCCTTGACCACATCTTTGTTTGAAATTCTAGCAAGTTCCTTAAAGTTTATGTGACCTAGCCTTTCATGCCAAAGTGTTTCATTTTTCAAAGATGCTAGGTTACATTTTTCAGAAATTTTAGTAGGAACTACATAACAATTGTTTTCTGATCTAACCCCCTTTAAAAAGAAAGCATGGTTCTTGTCAGTTACAGTACATTCATCAGATGAAAAATTAACTGAATAACCATTATCACAAAGTTGACTTATGCTTATGAGGTTAGTCTTAAGGCCATGAACAAATAACACATTATTCAGAACCGGGCCATCTGGAATAGCTACCGTTCCTTTTCCAACAATTTTGGAAGACCGACCATCTCCGAAAACAACAAGTCCTCCGGAGATTTTCTCAAAATTTTGAAAACAGTTTTTGTCACCGGTCATGTGACGGGAACACCCGCTATCCAGATACCAAGACGAACTATCATATGCATGCAAGGAAATATTAGTAACAAGACAAGGGAAAATTTCACCTTTGCGCACCCAAACCTTTTTGGAATGCGTCGGTAATGGTCGTGAAGTTGATTCTCCTAGGTGAAAGCGTCTTGTTGAAGATTGCTGCTCCTTGATGATGTCGTCTTGAGCGGTGAACTACCAAGGCTCTTTTCCTTTGAATGATTTGCATTTGATTTCTGAGGAATCACCTTTTGGTAGTCATTGCAAGAGGTGCTTGAGGTGTGCGTTTGGCTCCCGTCTTGCAATTTCTCCTTATGTGCCCTGAAATGCCACAACGAAAACATACCTTAGATCTTGACGATCCCGAAGAGGATGAAGTAGGCTTGTTGTCGTTGCTTGTCGTGAATTCCGGTGTCGGAGGAGGAGATACCGACTGAGGCACAAAAACTGTCCCACTCGAACTTGGAATGTCTCCAGTTTGAGTGTATCCGAGGCCGAACTTATTTGTTTGACCAAGACCAAGAAGCCTATCCAACTTACTCCTTCCAGAAGAAAATCTCTTTAAGTCATCCTTCAGTTGGAGTATGGTCTTCGTCATTTCCATTTTTTCCTGTCGAGCCTCGCCGTAGAGCTTCAAGAAGTAATTCGCTTTGTCCACCATTTTATATGTTCTTTCTCGAAAAGCTCATTGGACTCTTGAAGGGAAACATTTGCTTTGACTAAGTTATCCCTTTCCACTTCAAGAGCGTTTGAGAGAGAAGTTGCCCTTTTTGCTTCTTCTTCGAGATCCTGCAATCTCCCTCTCAAACTCCTTGTTTTGCTTTGCCAGTTTCTTTGAATCCCTCAAAAGCTTATGGTAGGCAAGAGCAAAATCTTCACCTTCAGAATTATCGATTCATCGTCCGTTGCAATCTTTTCAACATGGGAGGAGTTGGACAAGGAATCGGATGTACTTGCCATTAAGCACATGAAGGGTGAAGATGTGGACGCGTGGAATGCTGTCGCGTTGTCTTCTTCATCACTTGAGGATGACTCATTTGACGTTGAGTTGTCATCCCAAGTGACGACTTGCATCGCCTTCTTCTTTGCCGGATTCTTGTTGGGACACTCCGTTGCAATGTGGCCGTAGCCTCGACATTTGAAGCACTGAACTTGTCCCTCTGAACTTTTCTTATCCTTTGAGAAGTTCTCTTGCTTTCTTGACTTGTAGCTTGAAGAACCCTTGCCTTTCTTCGACTTTCCGAAGGATGGAGTTTTGCTTGAATTACCCCTTCGAAAGTTGCGGCGAAACTTCCTTGTCAAGAGAGCGAGCTGCTTCTCAAAGTCCTCCATAGATAGGTTCTCGTCATCGTCCGAGGAGGATGAATCCGCGTCTTCTTCTTTAGTTGATTTCAATGCATAACCTGAAGACTTAGAAGAGGATGCCTTTCCAGAAGAATAGTTAGTAGGAAATGTCATTTCATAAGTTTGTAATGCACCAACTAATTCTTCTACACGCATTTCGTCCGGGTGTTTAATTGTTTCAATGGCTGCGACCTTCGGGCGAAATCGTTCAGGAAGAGTTCTTAAAATCTTTCTTACAACTTTAAATTCTGGAATCTTCTCTCCCAAGTTAGCACATGAGTTTACGATGTCTTGCAATCGTGTGTAATAGTCAGTGAAAGATTCATTTTCTGCCATAGAGATAGAGTCAAACTTGCTCGTAAGCATTTGCAGTTTCTGAATCTTCACAAGGTTAGTTCCCTCATGCGTAACTTGAAGAACATCCCAGATTTCTTTCGCAGTCTCACATGCCGAGACGCGAGAGAACTCAGTTTGTGACAAAGCATTAAATAGAGCATTAATTCCTTTGCCATTGTAAGAAGATGAATCTATCTCTTCCTTGGTCCATTTCGACCTAGGTTTTAAGGTGCGAACATCATCAATAATTTCAGTTGGATTAGACCATCCTAATTCAATTGATTGCCACACCCTTTCGTCGATGGAAATTAAAAAGGCTTTCATCCGTACTTTCCAGTACGCATAATTTGTTCCATCAAAGAAAGGGGGTCGATTGATGTTTCCACCTTCAACCATTGTTTACAACCCTATTCCCGCTCTGATACCACTTGTTGGGTTATATATAATTGGATCTAAATAGGGGAAAAAACACCTAGAGGGGGGTGAATAGGTGTAAACAATAAACACTCAAAAAATCATTGCGCAATAAAACCCAATGCGGAAATAAAAATAACACGCAAGATTTTTACGTGGAAAAACTCCAAACCGGAGTAAAAAACCACGGGACCGATAACACGGCGAAATCCACTAGAATTAAACACGTACAAGGTGATATAACGTACTCACAGACGACTCAACCTTTTACCATACGCTCCTAGTAGATCTTCTCCGCTCGCTCCACGACGCTTCTCGAATCCACGATCCGCGCCCAACGCTGAATCCACAGCGTCCAACGTCGAGTCCACGACGTCCGACCGAATCCACGGTCTTCACCCAGTAGCACGCTTCGAATCCACGAACGTACCTCGCTCCGAATCCACGAGAGCGGTTGCACCTTGAATCCACAAGGCCACGCGAGTCCACGCGCCGATTTTGGGTAAATCGTTGTTTTTGGGTGGTGATGATCCGCCGAATACTTAGATTAGAAATAGATCGGAAATACCATCTAAGTATTCATTATTTGATTCTACTCAAAATCTGAGTTTGGAAAACCTAGAATCAAATCAATCAATATAGATGAAGAAACATAGAATTAAATCTATTGATTTCCTTTCTTCTCTATATGTGGATTTTTCTTTTTCGGTCGTATTTTTCGGTGTACCCTAGAAATGAATCATAGGGTCTATTTATAGGTTAGAAACCATTGGAAGAAGATAAGCATCAAAAACTAACCTTTTCTGGAATTTTACAGGACGACGGTCCGGACTGAATTGGCGATCCGGACTGTCTCAGCGAAAGACGATTTCCAGAAAAGAGGACGTTCGGGGTCCGGACTGAGATCCACGGTCCGGACTGTTCATGCAGTTTCAATTTCCACGTTCGGGGTCCGGACTTGAGACTGCGCATGAACTACCCTACGTTCGGGGTCCGGACTGTAATGCCCGATCCGGATCCTGAACATGTAAATGTCCAGTTTTTTATTTTTATGCAATCAAACATTCATCCAAGTGTTTCTACACTATAAGAAGTATTCGGATCATCAAAATTATTTAGTTAAATGTACCTGATCCTTTTGAATTCTTCTTTCTTGAGATTGAGGTATATAATCCAAACTTCTTTATCTTCAATCTTCAAGACTTAACCAATTTCACGAAATACGCCAACTCAAATTCCGTAACACCGCGTGCGCCCACCAACCAGGGCACGACACGTGGTTCCCGCTCGGAACCCTGCGCCGCCGTTCAAACCGTGCACCGACGCTCACAATCCCGTGGACCGCGCACCGAAAGCCAGCCTATCCCCGCCTGCTACGTGTCCTGCGCCAGGCTCATGCACCCAGCCGCGCCGCTCCGTGGACCGAATGTCGCGAACCGGCCAATTACAGGCCGCCACGTGGCAGCCGGCGGTCCACCGTCACTCCCCATGCACCGAAAAGCCCCGAAAACTTCCGGAAGCCCGTTTTGGTCATCCGGACTCCAAATTTAACAAGCAAATAGCCGTTTTCAAGCGTTTTTCCACGCTGAATCCAAATCCAACCTCTGTTTGGCCCAAATCATTTTCTAAAATTCGGCAAATACAGCCGAAGGCCAAATCAGCTACAAAAGTCTCACAGGGTCCATCTGTGGCACCCCTTTGATGCACCATGGCCCAGACACCAACACTAGGTGTTCTACAAAGTGGATTCATCGGGAAATTGCATGGGAAAAACCAGAACACTACAGTGTCACAGCTGACTGTGCCCTCTGCTCCATCATGCGCACCATCCGATCCATGGTCTCCTCCTGACGCCGGAAGGTCTCTGACAAATGAGCCATCTGAGCCCGAAGCTCCTGCACACTCTGCTGACCCTGTGTTAACTCCTCCTGCTCAGACCCTTGGGAGGAGGAAGGCTGAGAATGCGACCGCATCCTGCGTCGGGGAGGCATCGTGCCCACCTGCAATCCACATACAAACATCAGGACAGCACCAAACAACACTTAACCCAATCCAGCGAAAGTTTAAGACATGTCGTCTATTCCATAGCATTATGTTGTCTGCAGCAAACATAATCGCTTAGGAGAATAAACATGCCAATCACTCATCCCATCCTTTGGGAGAGGTATAAAACTCAATCAGGACTTTCGCTAAAGTCACGACTCTCACGTAGTCATCCTAATGTCCAACCATAAGCCTAGGGTTTCTAAGTCCTCAATGACCTAAAACCTAGGCTCTGATACCACTCTAATCTGTCACGCCCCGGGGTCGAAACTGCGACCCGGGCTCGCTAATAGATCCGCCGCCCATACGGCGAACCCCGTATAGACGAAGCGTCAAACCTGCAAAGAAAGATACTATACTAAACAGATATCAGAGCTGAGAGTAAACTGCTAGAAATAAAATATATACAACACAAGGTCCTCACCAAATGTACAAAAGTCTCTCAGAATAAAAATGGAAAAGTACAACTCTATTCCTGTCACGCCCCGGGTGTAAACCAGAACCCGGGCCCGTCGACAGATCCGCCGTGCACACGGTATTTCCCGCGTACACGAAGCGCCAAGCCTGCTCAGATATATAAGAGATAATAATAAATGAGCAATAAAAACAGAGCTGAACTAAAACTAATACATCTCAGACTGAAGCTGGAAATAAAATACAATACATCTGTATAAATGATACATCTGTCTCTCCCAGCTCACCAAAATAAATACAACCTGCTGGCAAAAGCCAGTCCCAAAGTAAAAGTACAATCGTCTGAGGAAATACGGGTACACCAACAGTCCAGCTAACACGCTCATCCTGCCTCGAAGTCTATCTACTCAGCCGTCCTCTCTCCTCGACCCGCCGCAGAAAACCCAGCAGCACCCGCAGAAGACACTGCAAAACAAGGGAGAAGAAAAAGAGGAAAGAAGAATGGGGGTAAGACTACCAGTAAACCAGTAGCCTCCCCTAGTGGGTAAAACCTCAAATCCTGACACACCCACTAGGTCTACCAGAGGCAAAAAGGAAAGAAGTGTGGTAAGCAATGATGACTGCTGAAAACAGGAACTACCACTACTATGCCTCTAATATGCCAAGCTAAAGAGATAGCTAACTGTATGCATCAGAATATAAATGCCTGCCTGCCTAGACCCAATCGATACACTAGTAAGAACTGGTACTGCCTGCCTTGCCTGCCTGCCAAATCGGGTATGCCAGCTACGCATAACACCGATAGGGATGAGAGTCCCGAGGACTCGAAGCCTGTAAAACGCACACTCCGGAGTGGCACTCGAGGGGAGCGACCCACACGAGTAAAATGCCTGAGTAACAAGTATCATAGATCAGCAGGACTGGATCATGACTCTGATCAAAGTGGAAAACCCCATCCACTAAAGGGAGACCCGATCTCAACCTGATGCAAGATAAACAAATAGTGGGAAACCCCATCCACTAGAGACCTGATACCCAATCTGATGCATAAGCAACCTCCGGTCAACCGCCCAAGGTCCGCGGTTGCCGCAATACCCTGCCATCAAGCCTGCCTGTCCCAAAATCCAAGATCCACAATCGGGTAGAATAATCGATATCCGGTCAACCGCCTACTGTCCGCGGTTGCCGCAATAACCCCAAGTCCGACATCAAGTACACCCTGTCTCCGACCCCAAGGTCCCGGCTACACTATCCCAAACCCCCGCTCGAACCCGAGCAACATGACTCGAAAGTCTAAATAAGAAGGAGAAAGAAAGCAATCATGGTTTCTCCTAAGTCAAATCCCAATATGATAGTGTAGCAATAAAAGATGGCCTATCTAGATGTCCATACAAGCATGCAAGTGTTCTCAAGGAAATATAATTAAAGGCATTAATCATTAACAGTATCCACCTACGCATGTCGTCTACCCTCAAGTAGTACCATCAACAGGATAATCAAATAGTCCAACATAAATATTCCATTCCACATGCAAGGTTAACCGCTATCAAAGCAACCCTATTCCCACACCGGCATGCATGAACCCAACCCCAATCATGATTAATCAAGATGTCCAATAAAGGGGATCACTCTAATATTCCTAGTGAGCATGTCAAAATAGAGGCAAGAAACAACCGCCCACCTCGAGCGCTAAATCCTGATCCCAACAGCGAAGTCCGCGCCCGGTCTCAACGATCACCACGGTACTGCACAAAATACCCCAAAAGAACAAGCACAATTAACATACAATGCTCACACCGAAATCTGTCCATAATACAATCAGTCCACAGTTTTGCCTTTTTCACCTGCGAGATCTGCTCTAGAAATTCCAGGAAAAATACCGTCACGATCCTCGCGACGAACCGGTCGAAACGAGTACCTGCACGTTCCCACACGATTTTTCTATGCTGAGAACCAAAATCGACAAGAGGACCACCCCGAACAATACTTTCACCCAAAAACTGTGCTACAAAGTTCTGTAAAAAGGGGTTTCTCACCTTCAGGGAAATTCCAGGAAATCCAAGAAAATTCAGAGAGACTCCTTGCGATGCGTAGATGCAAATCCCTTTTGAATCGCCTCAATCCGATGCCCGGTTGCGGAGATATCGCCGAAATACCGAACCGCTGTCCAAAACTCCACCCCAGAAAATGAGGTCACAAGATGACCCGAAAAACCCATGAAAACCTCGGAATGGGGAAAAACCAGTAGAAACAAGAAACGTAGCCCTACCTGTCGTGAAGACGATGGCGCAAGAATCGCTGAAAAATACTGTCGGGGTAGCTCGGGAGAGCTAAAACACTGTCGCTGCGCCGAAGAAGAACCCAGGAATGCAACGTCGCGCCGCGCCGTAAAATCCAAATCTCGAAGTGCGTGCCACCACAAATCCTCAAACTTCACCAGGAGATGGAGAACTCGAAGGGGAGCAACTTTGCTGAAGACACCTTGGTGAGATGAGGCTCGGAAATGGTGGAAAAGGTGAGCTGAATGGGGCTCGGGCTGTTTAAATAGGCCTCCCAAACAATTGAAGAAATGCCATCTGGGTCCCAACTTTCGGGCGCCCGAAAGTTTCCGGGCGCGCACAGTGCGGCCCGGCCCAAACTTTCGGGCGCGCACAGTGCGGCCCGGCCCAGCTTGCCCCGTCGGACGGGATCCCGCGATCCGTCCGACCCGCCTCAGATGCTGCCACGCGTCCCCCGTACAGGCAACAGCCGAATCCCCCACTCCTGCAACGCCGCGTGGCCACCTCCGGGAGTCGACACGCGTCCCCGACCAACAGTACCGCCGCGCCTGCCCGCACAGTCTGCGCCCGCTGCCCTCCTGCCCGCACAGTTGACCGCCCAATAGGAGCGCGCCACGTGTCCTGCCTCTGACCGGTGCACCCGGTGCACGAACCTCTGAACACCGAACCAACCAAATCCTGCCACGTGTCACGTCCGGTGCACCATGAACCGTGAGCCACTAAAAATACTCCATAGACCGTCTACCGTGAGCCAGCCAATAAGAGAGTGCCACGTGTCCCCGCCTTGGTGCACGCCCGCCGCGTGGACCGCCCGCCTGCCCGCGCGCCCGCGCGCTGCCCGCGCCCTGCCCGCGCCGCGCGCCGCCTGCCCGAGGCCGCGCCGCCGCCCGCCGGCGCTGCCCGCCGCCGGCCGGCCGCCGGGAACACTGTTCCGGCGTGAACAGTAACCCGAGCCCGGAAAAATCAAGTAAATAGTCCATCTGAAGCGTTTTCGCGCGCTGAATCCGAATTTGACGTCCGTTTCGCCAAATTCTCACTCTAAAAATTGCCGAATGCCCCCGGAAAGGTATTCTTAGTCCAAATTTCATGCCGAGCCCAATCTTAATATCCGTTTCGCCCGAGAACACTTCCAGAGATCCGACGGGGCCAACCGATCACCCACGTGATCCATTTAAGTCCGAAGTCCAACACTAGTGTCCAATCGTGCCCCAAACACCTCCCGCACGCCGCGTAGGCCTCCAATGGCCACCCCAACGCACCGCAACAGCTCTGCGGAGATCCAGGTCATCACATCCTTCCCCACTAAAAGAAAGTTTCGTCCTCGAAACTAAAGTCGTTCCTCCACTCGGAATCTCAACCAAATAGAGGGGGTAAATATCCAATCATCCACCACTCAAGCTCCCAAGGCTGACAAATACCTCCTCCAGAGACGCGATGCAATCCTCGTGTCTCTAACTGGAACAAAATAAAGGTAAGCACTCCAGGAATCCGCACTACCTCAACCAAGTACAGCTGGGCTTACCGCTCGAGCTACCAAGCTGTCCGCATCGGTACAAGCATCTGCCCCTCCCCGGGCCTCAGATAAGCCAACCGCAAGTCCAACAACACCCAGCTCAACCCGAGTACCTCGGCACTCCCGAGGCATCCGATATAAGTCCCCCAACTGATCCCGTAGCCTCTGATCTCTAATCCAAAATCGTTGGGGTGTAAAAGCAATTCCCCCAACTCTTCGGCATAAGCACATAGCCATAAGCAGTCAAGAGAACCAGATTGCAAATCAATCTTCGCGAAGATCCAATACCCTTGCAGCTGGTAAAACAAATCCTCCAAGCTTGACAGAAGGGTGCCAGCTCCCGATGATCACTTTATCAAATTCTTACGGGTCCTCACAAAGCCGAAGTGAACCAACCTTCCACAACTCGAATAGCACCGGCGCCCCCAGAGGTGCCACACTTGGCCTGACATCTATGTGCTCTGACGGTCTCAAAATCCACTATCCTGGAAAAGAGATCGGGAATACCTCATCCGACTGACCTGTCCTCCATCACCCGGCGCCAAGCGCCTCAATCAGAACTCGCCTCAGGCGGCAGATCCCAATCCAAAGGAACTACAGTGCCACGCTCCATACCCGGCGCCTACTCCAATGAGGCGTCCCTAGAACTCTCAATCCCCCACCGAACAAGACCCTGCCTTCAAAGGCTCCATACTCAACCCCACAAGTCGGGGCAACTCATCCGCCAGATCTGGCTCACTCCTTCAATGCAATCCCACAGTTTTCCTGCTGTCAACTGTCCACCCTTCCTCGGTGCCCCAGCACTAAACGTCGACACGGAGGGGCTACTCACTAGTCCGACAACTGTGCCACTGCACTGATCCGACACTGCGCCACTGTGCTGATCCGACAACTGTGTCACCGCGCTGCTCCGACAACTGTGTCACTGCTCCGACAACTGCACCACTGTGCTGATCCGACAACTGTGTCACCACGCTGCTCCCGACAACTGTGTCACTGCCCCGACAACTGCACCACTGTGCTGATCCGACAACTGTGTCACCGCGCTGCTCCGACAACTGTGTCACTGCCCCGACAACTGCACCACTGTGCTGATCCGACAACTGTGTCACCGCGCTGCTCCGACAACTGTGTCACTGCTCCGACAACTGCACCACTGTGCTGATCCGACAACTGTGTCACCGCGCTGCTCCGCTGATCTGCCTCCAACACTCCTACCCTTCGGGTCCGGAGCCCCCAGACCCCAATCTGGGTATCCGGCCCGAAACAACCAGCTCAGGCCCAACTGCCGCACCAAGGTGCACTCGGGTCAGAGCCCCAACGTCGGGGAGACACCGCTCACCACGACAAAACCGCAAATCAGCACACCCCAAACACTCGACCCAATCTAGCGAAAGTCAAAGGCATCCCCCTATTTTTGTAACGTTATGTTGTCTGCAGCCAACATAACTGTCCCACAAAAATAGGGTATGCCGATCCCTCTTCACTCACTGGAAGAGTCAAGACCAAATCACCGACTTTCGCCAAAAGTCACGTCTCTCACGCCCTAACATCCTAGGGTCCGCCAAAAGCCTAGGGTTTCCTAAGTCCCAACTGACCTATCCCTAAGCTCTGATACCAACTTAATCTGTCACGCCCCGGGTGTAAACCAGAACCCGGGCCCGTCGACAGATCCGCCGTGCACACGGTATTTCCCGCGTACACGAAGCGCCAAGCCTGCTCAGATATATAAGAGATAATAATAAATGAGCAATAAAAACAGAGCTGAACTAAAACTAATACATCTCAGACTGAAGCTGGAAATAAAATACAATACATCTGTATAAATGATACATCTGTCTCTCCCAGCTCACCAAAATAAATACAACCTGCTGGCAAAAGCCAGTCCCAAAGTAAAAGTACAATCGTCTGAGGAAATACGGGTACACCAACAGTCCAGCTAACACGCTCATCCTGCCTCGAAGTCTATCTACTCAGCCGTCCTCTCTCCTCGACCCGCCGCAGAAAACCCAGCAGCACCCGCAGAAGACACTGCAAAACAAGGAAGAAGAAAAAGAGGAAAGAAGAATGGGGGTAAGACTACCAGTAAACCAGTAGCCTCCCCCTAGTGGGTAAAACCTCAAACCCTGACACACCCACTAGGTCTACCAGAGGCAAAAAGGAAAGAAGTGCGGTAAGCAATGATGTCTGCTGAAAACAGGAACTACCACTACGATGCCTCTAATATGCCAAGCTAAAGAGATAGCTAACAGTATGCATCAGAATGTAAATGCCTGCCTGTCTGGACCCAATCGATACACTAGTAAGAACTGGTACTGCCTGCCTTGCCTGCCTGCCAAATCGGGTATGCCAGTCTACGCATAACACCGATAGGTGATGAGAGTCCCGAGGACTCGGAGCCTGTAAAACGCACACTCCGGAGTGGCACTCGAGGGGAGCGACCCACACGAGTAAAATGCCTGAGTAACAAGTATCATAGATCAGCAGGACTGGATCATGACTCTGATCAAAGTGGGAAAACCCATCCACTAAAGGGAAACCCGATCCCAACCTGATGCAAGATAAACAAATAGTGGGAAACCCCATCCACTAGAGACCTGATACCCAATCTGATGCATAAGCTGTTACGGATTTTTGATGTTGGCATATTTCGTGAGTCAAGTCAGTAAGTTGAGTCGGAGTCTTAAAGGGATCAAATTGTCAAATCAGCCTTCGAAGACTCATTGAAGATTCAACATGAGCCCAAGTCAACTCTCAGGTATGATTAATATTGTTCATGGTGATTAAAGTGCGTTTATAATCATTGGAAACAGGAAATTAATGAAAACCGGTTTAGACTTGGTTTTAGGAACTTGGTTTTAACTTACAGCTTATTTTAAGTTTGGTTTCCGGTACTTGGTTTGTTTTGGATAAAGTTTATCTTGGAAAAATCTGTTTTTACATTGCGTACCGGAACCACACTTGAAGTTCCTCAAACCCGACACAGAATTTTCTGATATTTGTATTGCGTACCGGAACACAAACTCGCGTACCGGAACACAATAGAAAAATCTGTGTTTTGCACCATTGAGTACCGGAACGTGATAAGTGGTACCGGTACACAATGTTACCTCGGGAAAAGTTTCCTAAACCGACTCTAATATGTTTCCAAGGGTTATAAATAGATACTTAGGGTTTCTCGACAAAGATGACCGATACCGAAAACACTCGAGAGCAACCCTAGAGGCTAGGTGTCACGCCCCGAGTCCGCCAATTTGTACGGTTCGGGCACGCCAACAGACCCGCCAATCGGGTAAAACCTTTTTCTACCCGAAAGGAACGGTAACATCCATAATAACACAACAAGTGTATGCGGAAGCTCAATATCAGAGTACTAAAAATCACTATAAATTAAAACTTTCATTCAATAACCAACAATTAATGCGGAAATGAAAGCATACAGGAGTGAACCATAAATTAAACTTACTACACTTTACATTTCTGAACTTGCAAATAAAATTATTACATTTCCTTTACATAAATTCCTCACTATACAAGGTTCACTCAAGAAATACATAAATGGGATACCTCTGCTAGACCCTCTAGGTCACTATGCTGCTGGGCCCTTGCCCCTGTCGTATGCCTCGCTGTCGTCTGCATCTGATCTGTCTCGACCGCTGCATCCATTCCCGAACCTGTGGGGGGTCACCCAAGGGGTGTGAGAACTCCGACAGAGTTCCCAGTGGGTTCAACCACCGAGAAAAAGTGTCCTACACCACTTGGTCCAATGGAAGCAATAATAATAGTGCTAGGAAACTAAAATCCTCAATATCAAAATGCAGCTATGCAATATAATATATCACTGCACTATACTATCTGTGTCTAATCACCAACCAGCACTACTCTGTCTAGCCACACTAGGCTGCTAAGCACCAACTCGGCCACTATGCCGCTGTATATAGGGTCAAACTAACCCGGCCACCTTGGCCACTCTAATTTCTCTTTATTCTTTAAATTCTGGTGCTTTAGTTCAAGTTAACCCTCAGAAATTCTTATCCAACGGGCCCCAGCCCGGTAGTCCTGCTACCATAAGATAAGATTTCTAAGGTTGCCGATAACACCCGCAAGTGTTACCCCGCCCAACGGGGAACTTGTCCTACGGGTCACTGCCCGGGAGAGGGACACTGCCCTTAGCTCCGACAAGGCTACTTTTTACCCCCGAAGGTACGCCCGTTTTATCTTTATATTTTCTTTCTTTTCTTTTCTTTTTCTTTCTCTTTTTGCTTTAGTTCTTAGCCTCTTTGCCTTTGAACACTTGCTTTTCTTTCTTATTCGAGCTTATAGCTCCCTTTTGCCACTGGCAAATCTCTTTCTTTTTCCTTTGAGCATTTAGCTCTTTGCTTTCACTTTAAGCCTTTCGAAAGTACCTCGTCCGACGGGTCACTGCCCAGGGAGCCTGCTCCACTTGACGAGTCTCAAATTCGAAGGCGCCATTTACATTTTCTTTATACTTTTTAGCCACTTTTAGCTTGCTTTTAACTTTGCCTTTTTACAACTTTTTACCTCTTATCCTAGGTCTCGCCATAAGGATAACTAGAGAGTCTCCTGGACTCTTAAAAATTTCTCTTTTATTTCTTTAACTCAAATTGAAGTTAAAGTTATTATCCATTTGCCCAGACACCCTATGACTTTCTAGGGTTGTATTTGTTTAATTCTTTAACCTTGGATCTCATCCCCTTTCATGATTCCTCACTGAATCCTAGAGTTAACTTAACTCTATTTTCCTGTTTCACTTTTAACTTAGAGTTACACTGACTCTAATCTCCTGTTCCACTTTATCTTAGAGTTACACTGACTCTAATTTCCTGTCTGTGAGTTTAAACTCCTCTGGATCACCTTAGGTTCCCTTTACCTAAGTTCCATGTCATACTCATCCTAGAGTTCCTTGACTCTATGTTGATCACTAGCTCTCCTTAGGTTTCCTTCACCTAAGTTCCATGTCACATATGTCCTAGAGTTCCCTGACTCTATGTTGATCACTCTATCCAATGTCCTTAGGTTATCTCCTAAGACAATGCCACTCGTTAATTCCTAGGATAGCTCCTATGTTTGATGTCACTCGTCAAACCCCTAAACTAGGTTTTCTCCTAGTCTTACTACCAACAAGTTCTGTTCCCTTATGTCACATGATTCCTAGGGTTGTGCCCTACATGATCACAGTCATCACATAATTATCCATTTCTATACATGCAATTATTTCTTATCCATCATAAAAATATTTAACCTCTAAGTCCTTTTGCACATGAAAATGAATTATCTCCTTTTTGGCAACCGACAGTTGCATTTTTTTATCTGTGTCCATCACACATACAGTTTATCCCCTATTGTGGATAAATCATAAATGTCGCTTTTCCTCTAAATTTCTCTACACATGCATATATATCATCTGTTATGGGCAACCAACAGTTGCACTTTTCATCTGTGATCCTCTAAACATGCAATCTTAATCATAATTACCTAACGCCTCTAACAGGCTACTATCATGCTTCTAGATCAAAAAGCAAAGGAGCAAGGGGAGAGGTCACCCAATTTCGGCAGAATCCCCACCTTGTAGTGTACCCAATTGCTTGTAGACACTTGCAATTGGTCTCCGCGCGATTCCACTTGTCTCCTCGAGCTTGCACGCAAAACGATGCACTTCTCTCGAGTCTGCACGCAAAACGGTGCACGTCCACCAAGCCTGCACGCAAAACGATACACGTCACTAAAAACCCACACGCAAAACGGTGTGCGTCATTTTAGTCTGCACGCAAAACGGTGCGCGTTAAATCAACCGGCACGCAAAACGGTGCACGTACCTCGAATCTGCACGCAAAACAGTGCACGGTCTACTGTAGGGTTGCACGTAAACGGTGCACGTTTTTCTAACCCTGTATGAAAAACGATGTATAATATTAGAGAGTGCACGCAAAACGATGCGCGACAACACAACTGCACGCAAAACGGTGCACGTACCTCAAATCTGCACGCAAAACGGTGCACGCCTCACTGTCGGGTTGCACGCAAAACGTGCACATTTTTCTTGTCCTGCACGCAAATCGATGCAAATATTAGACTTGCACGTAAAACGGTGCGCGATAAAACGATCTGCACGCAAAACGGTGCACGCTTAACTGTAAAGTTGCACGCAAAACGGTGCATATTTTTCTACCCCTGCACGAAAAATGATGTATAATATTATAAACTGCACACAAAACGGTGCGCGATAAAATAATCTGCACGCAAAACGGTGCAAGTTTAACTGTAGGGTTGCACGCAAAACGGTGCATATTTTTCTATCTCTGCACGAAAAACGATGTATAATATTTAGAGACTGCACGCAAAACGGTGCGCGATAAAATAATCTGCACGCAAAACGGTGCACGTTTAACTGTAAAGTTGCACACAAAATGGTGCACATTTTTCTACCCCTGCACGAAAAACAATGTATAATACTATAAATGCACACAAAACGGTGCGCGATAAAAATAATCTGCACGCAAAACGGTGCAAGTTTAACTGTAGGGTTGCACGCAAAACGGTGCATATTTTTCTATCTCTGCACGAAAAATGATGTATAATATTACAAACTGCCATGTAAAACCGTGCACAACAACTCAATCTGTGCGTAAAACGGAACACGTACCTCGGATTGGCACGCAAAACGAGGCGTGCAAAATTGTCCCGACAGTCTGCGCAACAAAAACGGCGCAGTATAACTCGGTTCCTAACACGCAACACGATAATGGGGTCAAATCCATACCCAAAGGAGGCATAAATATTGTGCCAAAAATACCGTAAAAATAATGTGCGGGGCTTACCTCATACAGTCGCGCCGTTCCATCTCACAAAATTTCCTCCTCTTTTTTCTTCTTTCTCTCTCTCTCTCTCTCTCTCTTCTCTTTCTCTCTCCTCGAAGCTTGAAGCTCGGTTGGAGAAGGAAACGAAAGAAGGAAAAAAAATGGGTGCGGGGAGGAAGAAGAAGAAGAAAAGGAGGGAGAGAGGAAAGTGGTCCATGGTGCACCGGTCCACGGTGCACCCGCCGGTCCACAGCACCCAGCCGGGTGCACCCGGCTCAGGCACGCGCGCCCCCCCTGCGGGCGCACGTCCCAGCCCGTACGGGCCCAATGGGGGCCTGCCATGTGCGGCGGCCCCTTTGACCACGCATTTGATGCGCGCCAGCTGTGCGCGTTGAGCAGCGCGCCGCGCGCCTTGGAAATCCGTTTTTATTTCGTTTTCTGTCCATTTTTCGTCCGTTTCCGTTCAAATTTGACAGGCGGGTTCGTTTCAGCTAAATTTATCACAGAAAAATTTAAATTTTCACTTTGGGCTATTTTTGGGCCACCAAAAGCCTCGCTGTATCCAAATCATTGGCGGACCCCGTTCTCACAATCCGGGTATCCGATTAACCCGAAATTTTTACTGGGACCTTAAAACATAATTACGAAGCTCCCCAAATTTTCTCAGAATTTTTCGACACTGTTGGCGGAGAGCGCGTTTTCACTATCGGGTATCCGATCAACGCGAACTTTTTCTGTGGTCTTAAAACATATTTACGGGGCTCCCGTAATTTTCTCGGAATTTTCCGACACTGTAAATTTTCCACTAAAAATCTGGGCCCCCTTTCCCAATAAATTTTTAGATCTCTCCATTTTAACCCGAATTGGGCCCAACTCGCGTCCAAATGTTCCTTACTTCCCCAACTTTCATAACACTAGTATTTCATACCACCTTTATTTACATTTATTTATGTGCCAAAATTCGGTACATTACATTCTAACCCCCCTTAAAATAAGTTTCGTCCTCGAAACTTGAATCACATCTCGACTCCTACTTGATCGAGAGGGAGGAAATCTTGCCCTCACTACTACTGGGCTCACTGTATATCGTGACCGGCATCAAATTGCTGCTCGCACGAGGTTACACGAGCAACCCTTCATGAATCCCTATCTCAATTCAGGGACAAAACAGACCTGGTGTCTGGCCACTTTCACCAAGTAGATGAAAGACACAGTTGAGCACTTACTCACTCCATTGCTACGAATTGCCCGTCTTTTCTTGCGAAATCTTCACTTTCATTCCGCCATCATCTTTCACAATGAGGTTGCATCTGCAACCAGTTACTTTTATCGCATATTCCGGTCGCTCCGCTGCCTAAGGTGGAGGGCAAGGCCAATCCACGAGTTCCCAACTATCATAAACGCTACTAGTGCTCTAAGTCCACGGGTTATCAGCTAACCCGATATCTCGGACTACTAATAGGTTCACAGTCCACGGTCCAATAGGGGCCTATAGCCCAAAACTAGTCCAACACTGTACAATGGCTCTCACTAGCCCACAGACCCAATCGTCGTACGGTAGATCCTCAATTAGGATACTACCCCGCACTCCCACTAGGAGACAATACCTCGATCATTACTAGCTCTACGGCCTGGTCACATCATAGTCTCAGTGTACTAATAGCCTCAATGCTCACACGTGGCATTCACCACGTCCCGGGTCATCGCTCGGACTCCCACCGCCCCGACCGAATCTCTATCATGCCCTGCCCTCAGGTCTCGGGCCGCTGCCTCTCACAGCCGCCTGCGCCTGCCCACTGGGCTACAGGCCCACAGTCCACAAACATGGTCCAGGCACGGATCATCCCCAAGCGAACCCGCTAATCGTCGCCGACGCGACCACTATGCTCACTGGCAAAACCAACTAACAAGTCGTCAATCCATGACCCCGAACTCTCTATCAATTCTGGCCCACATGGGCAAGGCTAATGCGCCAACTAATAAGCTCTCTCGAGCTAAACGATACTTGTGCTCCATGAGCACCAAACGGTTGGGCGTCCTACGCCCCCATGCAACACGTCACAAAAAAATCCATCATTAAGCGATTTGCTTACGTACCCTTACGGCTCTTGTGTAATCTCCCAACTGGGTCGAGGCACCACAATACTCGTTCACCCTCTGGTGGTTGACCCGCAACCCTGCGGTGGCAATCCCTGCCATTATGCTGATCCGTCAGATCGGCGCCACGAAACCTCCCGCTCACTTGCGAGGTTTTCGAATCTCGAAACCAATCCTGAGTCTTACCAGCCCCACTATGTGGTACTTAGCCACGAGATATGCCACACGCCACTACCGTCATCAGGAATGAATTTCCCATGCCTGGCCTGTAAACCTTTTCTTGCCCTGACCCTTAGGGCATACTAACTTGGTTCTCGCAACATAGCGATCACCATTACCTCGCAAGTCAGGTCTCTCACTGGACCTTACTAACCATACTTTGCCAGCAACCTAGCTGACACAAGCGTAAAACACCCTACGCTGAAGGTGTTGGCTGCTCCGACAAAAGTTCGGCGGCCCTTGCCATTTCTTTTACTGTCGTCGCCCCTACAGGCGGCGACGCCGTATACTCATTCGTCCATTTATGCAGCCCCCAACCTGCTGCGCTATCACCACTAGAGCCTATCTATCTGCTCCAGCTGTCATGCTGACGCTACTCTTAGGCGTCGAAACCTGTCTTCCTGTCGGCGGGGACATTTCCAGCCCGACAGGAGAGAAGTCTGTACCCGTCTGACCGGCTGTTGGACCACTCCAACAAGTGCGGTCACCTGCTATCGCAGCCGTGTACCGTTGTTCGCGCTCTCCCGGCCCGAGTCGAAACAAGAGCGTATTCCTACGTGGGTGTCAATCATGTAAATGCACACCACACAAGACGAACGGACTTTGCCCCAATTTTAGCCATTTGAGCACCGACGCACAATCTATATACCAACAGAAAAGCTCGCGACCCAATCATGCGAAAAGTATAGAGATGTAGTCATAAAAACCCAAACACCACTAATTCATCTCCAGCATTTACGGTTGTCGCCGCCAACGTAATATCCGAAGAATGAAAGGCTCGTGACTCTCGATCAGGATCCCAATATCCTTTTTGGGAACAACACCAACCATCAAATACTTCGCCCAATAATCCACACACTCGCTCGCGCTAATCTCTAGGGTCTCCCTAAGGTTGCTAACCACCAAATAGGACTAATCCTAGGCTCTGATACCACCTAATCTGTCACGCCCCGAGTCCGCCAATTTGTACGGTTCGGGCACGCCAACAGACCCGCCAATCGGGTAAAACCTTTTTCTACCCGAAAGGAACGGTAACATCCATAATAACACAACAAGTGTATGCGGAAGCTCAATATCAGAGTACTAAAAATCACTATAAATTTAAACTTTCATTCAATAACCACTTAATGCGGAAATGAAAGCATACAGGAGTGAACCATAAATTAAACTTATTACACTTTACATTTCTGAACTTGCAAATAAAATATTACATTTCCTTTACATAAATTCCTCACCATACAAGGTTCACTCAAGAAATACATAAATGGGATACCTCTGCTAGACCCTCTAGGTCACTATGCTGCTGGGCCCTTGCCCCTGTCGTATGCCTCGCTGTCGTCTGCATCTGATCTGTCTCGACCGCTGCACCCATTCCCGAACCTGTGGGGGGTCACCCAAGGGGTGTGAGAACTCCGACAGAGTTCCCAGTGGGTTCAACCACCGAGAAAAAGTGTCCTACACCACTTGGTCCAATGGAAGCAATAATAATAGTGCTAGGAAACTAAAATCCTCAATATCAAAATGCTGCTATGCAATATAATATATCACTGCACTATCTATCTGTTCAATCACCAACCATCACTACTCTTGTCTAGCCACACTAGGCTGCTAAGCACCAACTCGGCCACTATGCCGCTGTATATAGGGTCAAACTAACCCGGCCACCTTGGCCACTCTAATTTCTCTTTATTCTTTAAATTCTGGTGCTTTAGTTCAAGTTAACCCTCAGAAATTCTTATCCAACGGGCCCCAGCCCGGTAGTCCTGCTACCATAAGATAAGATTTCTAAGGTTGCCGATAGCACCCGCAAGTGCTACCCCGCCCAACGGGAACTTGTCCTACGGGTCACTGCCCGGGAGAGGGACACTGCCCTTAGCTCCGACAAGGCTACTTTTTACCCCCGAGAGGTACGCTCGTTTTATCTTTATATTTTCTTTCTTTCTTTTCTTTTTCTTTATCTTTTGCTTTAGTTCTTAGCCTCTTTGCTTTGAACACTTGCTTTCTTTCTTATTCGAGCTTGTAGCTCCCTTTTGCCACTGGCAAATCTCTTTCTCTTTTCTTTGAGCGTTTAGCTCCTTGCTTTCACTTTTAGCCCTTCGAAAGTACCTCGTCCGACGGGTCACTGCCCAGGGAGCCCTGCTCCACTTGACGAGTCTCAAATTCGAAGGCGCCATTTACATTTTCTTTATACTTTTTAGCCACTTTTAGCTTGCTTTTAACTTTGCCTTTTTACAACTTTTACCTCTTATCCTAGGTCTCGCCATAAGGATAACTAGAGAGTCTCCTGGACTCTTAAAAATTTCTCTTTTATTCTTTAACTCAAATTGAAGTTAAAGTTATTATCCATTTGCCCAGACACCCTATGACTTTCTAGGGTTGTATTTGATTAATTCTTTAACCTTGGGATCTCATCCCCCTTTCATGATTCCTCACTGAATCCTAGAGTTAACTTAACTCTATTTTCCAAATTTCACGTTTAACTTAGAGTTACACTGACTTTAACTCCTGTTCCACTTTTATCTTAGAATTACACTGACTCTAGTTCCTGTCTGTGAGTTTAAACTCCTCTGGATCACCTTAGGTTCCCTTTACCTAAGTTCCATGTCATACTCAATCCTAGAGTTCCTTGACTCTATGTTGATCACTAGCTCTCCTTAGGTTTCCTTCACCTAAGTTCCATGTCATATATGTCCTAGAGTCCCTGACTCTATGTTGATCACTCTATCCATGTCCTTAGGTTATCTCCTAAGACAATGCCACTCGTTAATTCCTAGGATAGCTCCTATGTTTGATGTCACTCGTCAAACCCCTAAACTAGGTTTCTCCTAGTCTTACTACCACAAGTTCTGTTCCCTTATGTCACATGATTCCTAGGGTTGTGCCCTACATGATCACAGTCATCCATAATTATCCATTTCTATACATGCAATTATTTCTTATCCATCATAATAATATTTACCTCTAAGTCCTTTTGCACATGAAAACACTTATCTCCTTTTTGGCAACCGACAGTTGCATTTTTTTATCTGTGTCCATCTACACATACAAGTTATCCCCTATTGTGGGATAAATCATAAATGTCGCTTTTCCTCTAAATTTCTCTACACATGCATATATATCATCTGTTATGGCAACCAACAGTTGCACTTTTCATCTGTGATCCTCTAAACATGCAATCTTAATCATAATTACCTAACGCCTCTAACAGGCTACTATCATGCTTCTAGATCAAAAAGCAAGGGAGCAAGGGGAGAGGTCACCCAATTTCGGCAGAATCCCCCACCTTGTAGTGTACCCAATTGCTTGTAGACACTTGCAATTGGTCTCCGCGCGATTCCACTTTCTCCTCGAGTTGCACGCAAAACTGATGCACTTCTCTCGAGTCTGCACCAAAACGGTTGCACGTCCACCAAGCCTGCACGCAATACGATACACGTCACTAAAAACCCACACGCAAAACGGTGTGCGTCATTTTAGTCTGCACGCAAAACGGTGCGCGTTAAATCAACCGGCACGCAAAACGGTGCACGTACCTCGAATCTGCACGCAAAACAGTGCACGGTCTACTGTAGGGTTGCACGTAAAACGGTGCACGTTTTTCTAACCTGTATGAAAAACGATGTATAATATTAGAGAGTGCACGCAAAACGATGCGCGACAACACAACTGCACGCAACGATGCACGTACCTCAAATCTGCACGCAAAACGGTGCACGCCTCACTGTCGGGTTGCACGCAAAACGGTGCACATTTTTCTTGTCCTGCACGCAAATCGATGCAAAATATTAGACTTGCACGTAAAACGGTGCGCGATAAAACGATCTGCACGCAAAACGGTGCACGCTTAACTGTAAAGTTGCACGCAAAACGGTGCATATTTTTCTACCCCTGCACGAAAACGATGTATAATATTATAAACTGCACACAAAACGGTGCGCGATAAAAAATCTGCACGCAAAACGGTGCAGTTTAACTGTAAAGTTGCACGCAAAACGGTGCATATTTTTCTATCTCTGCACGAAAAACGATGTATAATATTAGAGACTGCACGCAAAACGGTGCGCGATAAAAGAATCTGCACGCAAAACGGGCACGTTTACCTGTAGTTGCACCAAAATGGTGCACATGTTTCTAGCACGAAAAATAATGTAGCTGCACACAAAACTTGCCGCGATAAAATAATCTGCACGCAAAACGTTGCAAGTTTAACTGTAAGGTTGCACGCAAAACGGTGCATATTGTTTCTATCTCTGCACGAAAAATGATGTATAATATTATAAACTGCATGTAAAACCGTGCACAACAACTCAATCGTGCGTAAAACGGAGCACGTACTCGGATTGGCACGCAAAACGAGGCGCGCAAAATTGTCCCCGACAGTCTGCGCAATAAAACGGCGCAGTAGTAACTCTTCCTAACACGCACACGATAATGGGTCAAATCCATACCCAAAGGAGCTAAATATTATGCCAAAAATACCGTAAAAATAATGTGCGGGGCTTACGAGATACAGTCGCGCCGTTCCATCTCACAAATTTCCTCCTCTTTTTTCTTTCTTCTCTCTCTCTCCCATCTCTCTCTCTCTCTCTCGCCGCGAAGCTCGGCTCGGAGGAGAGAAACGAAAGAAGGAAAAAATGGGTGCGGGGAGGAAGAAAAGAAGAAAAGGAGGGAGAGAGGAAAGTGGTCCATGGTGCACCGGTCCACGGTGCACCCGCCGGTCCACACACACCAGCCGGGTGGCACCCGGTCCAAGCGGCCCCCCCTGCGCCACGTCCCAGCCCGTACCCTGCGGGCCCTGCCATGCGGCGGCCCCCGCGCAGGTGCGCGCCAGCTGTGCGCGGTTGCGCAGCGCGCCCCGCGCCTTGGAAATCCGTTTTTGTTTCGTTTTCTGTCCATTTTTTCGCCGTTTCCGTCCAAATTTGACAGGCGGGTTCGTTTCAGCTAAATTTATCACAGAAAAATTTAAATTTTCACTTTGGGCCATTTTTGGGCCACCAAAAGCCTCGCTGTATCCAAAATCATTGGCGGAACCCGTTCTCACAATCCGGGTATCCGATCAACACGAAATTTTTACTGACCTTAAAACATAATTACGAAGCTCCCGTAATTTTCTCAAAATTTTTCGACACTGTTGGCGGAGCCCGTTTTCACTATCGGGTATCCGATCAACGCGAAACTTTTTCTGTGGTCTTAAAACATATTTACGGGGCTCCGTAATTTTCTCGGAATTTTCCGACACTGTGAATTTTCGCACTAAAAATCTGGGCCCCCTTTCTCAAATAAAATTTAGATCTCCCATTTTAACCCGATTTGGGCCCAACTCGCTTCCAAATATTCTTACTTCCCCAACTTTCATAACAATAGTATTTCATACCACCTTTATTTACATTTATTTATGTGCCGAAAATTCGGTACATTACATAGGTTGGGGTTTATCGTTCTTCTTTTTAGTCCCCTCTTTTAGGTCACTTCAGACGGTGCTTCCAAGATCTCCTCTTTTTTGTCGATTGATCTAAACTTTGCTTAGAAATTCTTTCTGCTTCTTCATTGATAATCTAAGCAAAGGATCACCATCGAAGCCAATTTCTTATCGGCTGAGTTTGCGTCGTGGATTCGACGTGGCCCGTGGATTCGGTGTTTGAAGGCGTTTCGTGGATTCGAAACGTGTGCTCGTGGATTCGAGTGGCGTTCGTGGATTCGAACGTGTGCAGTGGACGTGCAATCGGTTGAGCGCAAGGTCCGAAGCTTGAAGGAGGGGTCGAGTCCGTGGAGTCGGTAATCACCTTGTTATTCTTCAATTCTTAGTGGATTGTTATTGCGTGTTGGTCCCGTGGTTTTTCTCCTGGATTGGAGTTTCCACGTAAATCTCGGTGTGCTGATTTTTATTTTCCGCATTATTTTTTATTTTGCACTGAGATTGGTTTTTATAATATTACACCTATTCACCCCCTCTAGGTGTTTGATAGTACCTATTTAGATCCTTGTGGATCCTAATAACTCTACAATTGGTATCGGAGCGGTTTTAGGTTTATCTATCATGTCGGGTGAAAGTGGTAATATTTTTAGACCTCCTCTTTTTGATGGGACCAATTATGCATATTGGAAAGTGCGGATGAGAGCTTTTCTCATCTCTATTGATGAGCGTGTTTGGCAAACCGTTGAATACGGTTGGGTGCATCCGGTTGAGGAAGTAGGAAATTCTACTACCCCAAAACCTCGCTCTAGATGGTCCAAAGAGGAAATCGAAAGATCTTCTTACAATGGGAAAGGTATGAACGCTTTATATAATTCTCTTTCCTCGACTGAGTTTACAAGAATTTCCGCGTGTGAAACCGCGAAGGAAATTTGGGATATTCTCAAAATTACACATGAGGGTACTAATCTTGTAAAAATTCAAAAGCTCCAGATGCTTACAAGTCAATTTGACTCTATTCATATGGAAGAGCATGAATTGTTTACAGATTATTACACTAGACTTCAAGATGTAATCAATACATGTGCTAATTTAGGAGAAAAGATCCCGGAGTCGAAAATTGTAAGAAAGATTCTTCGGACTCTTCCGGAACGGTTTAGGGCAAAGGTTACCGCCATTGAAACCGTTAGTCATCCGGATGAGATGAGTGTAGAGGAATTAGTAGGTGCTTTGCAAACTTATGAGATGACTTTTCCTACTAATCAAAATTCTTCCAAGTCTTCTTCTAAGCTTACAGGTATTGCATTCAAATCAACAAAGGAAGAAGATAGCGAATCAAGTTCCGATGATGAAATCTCTTTACCGAGGTTGAGAACAATTGGCGCGATCAAACAAAGAATTTTCCGTCGGAAATTGTTGGAAGAATCGAACCGATGGACCCTTCACCCACGAAACCTCTAAGGATCTCGGGTTCTACTCCTCTCAAACTCAAAAGCATACAAAACTTCTAAAGAAAAGAAAAGATGCTTCGAAGGGGAATCCGATGCTATCGAGCAAGGCTACGGCATATTTCAACGTATTGTCCTTCAAAGAAATCATACAAGAAGAATCTTTGCAAGCAAAAACTTGGGCACGATTCTACGTCGAATGACTCGCCTCACGTGAAGAGGAAAAAGAA
>JAQOTM010001797.1:0-26908 GCA_029168755.2 Tillandsia fasciculata
AAACACTAAAAAAATCATTGCGCAATACAACCCAATGCGGAAATCAATACATTCAAGATTTTTAGAACGATGGACAAACTCCAAACCGGAGTAAAACCACGGACCGAAACAACTGCGAAATCCACTAGAATTGAAACACGTACAAGGTGATATACCGTACACACTTACGACTCAACCTTTTTCATACGCTCCTAGTAGATCTTTTCGGCTCGCTCCGCAACGCTTCTCGAATCCACGATCAACGCCCAACGCCGATCCACGGCGTCCAACGTCGGTCCCGACGTCCGACCGAATCCAACGTCTCACACCCACTAGCACGTCTCAAGTCCACGAACGTACCTCGCTCCGAATCCACGAGAGTGGTAGCACCTTGAATCCACAAGGTCACGCGAGTCCACGCGCCGATTTTGGGAAAATCGTTGTTTTTGGGTGGTGATGATTCCGCCGAATACTTAGATTAGAAATAGATCGGAAATGCAATCTAAGTATTTATTAATTTGATTCTACTCAAAAATCTGAGTTTGGAAAACCTAGAATCAAATTCAATCATATAGATGAAGAAACATAGAATTAAATCTATTGATTTCCTTTCTTCTCTATATGTGGATTTTTCTTTTTCGGTCGAGACGGATCTTCCCTAGAAAGAATGGCGTAGGGTCTATTATAGGTTAGAAACCATTGGACGAAGATAAGGATCAAAAACTAACCATTTCTGGAATTTTACAGGATGACGGTCCGGACTGTCTCAGCGAACAGACTTTTTTCCAGAAAAGAAGTACATTCGGTGTCCGGACTGAAATTTCCACCGTCCGGACTGTTCATGCATTCCTGCAAATTCCACGTTCGGGGTCCGGACTGAAATTCCCATGGTCCGGACTGGAATTGCGCATGAACAAACCTATGTTCGGGGTCCGGACTGTGATGTCGATCCGGATCCTGAACATGTAGTATGTCCAGTTTTTGAACTTTATGCAATCAAACATTCAACCAAGTGTTTCTACTCTATTAGAAGTATTCGGATCACCAAAAATATTTAGTTAAACATACCTGATCCTTTTGAATTCTTCTATCTTGAGATTGAGGTATATGATCTAAACATCTTCATCTTCAATCTTCAAGACTTAAACAATTTCACAAAAATACGCCAACACAAATTCCTTAACAATACCCAATCTGATGCATAAGTAAAACATCCGGTCAACCGCCCAATGTCCGCGGTCGCCGCAAAACCCCACAAGACCAAATCTTACAGAGTAATCATCATCTGGCTAACCGCCTAACGTCCGCGATTACCACAATGCCCCACAATCTATAATCGAGTCTAACCTGTCCCTGACTCGATGACCTCGACTACACTATCCCAAATCCCTGCTCTAACTCGAGCAACATGCATCTGAATAGAAAGGAGAACAACTCCACATGGTTCTCCTAAGTCAAGTCTCAATATGATAGTGTAGCAATGAATAGTGGCCTAACTAGATGTCCAAACAAGCATGCAATTGTCCTTCACTTAGTAAAATAAATGCAATTGTCCACGAAATAAAGCATGCTAGCAACAAATCATCACGATGGCCTAAGTACCCTATGTACTAGTAAGTCATATGCATAATATCCATAAAGTTACAAATATAGCCTTTTCTCTCTCAAGTGATATTACCACTCTAATTCACTAATGCCATTTGTAAGCAAGTACTAATATAGGTCCCATTTATCTCACATAAGCATGCAATTATCATTCAAAGGGTGAAATTAGCTTTCTAATATGGAAGACACTCCAATAAGCCTAGTGGGTAGTCAAAAGTAAGAGATTCGCAACAACACCCACCTCGAATGCTAAATCCTGATCCCAAAAGTGAAGTCCACACTCGGTCCAAACAATCACCACAACACTGCACAACATACCCCAAAGAACATACACAAATAAACATAAAATGTTCCAGCACAATCTGTCCAAAACACAATAGTCCAAAGTTGTGCCTTTTTCACCTGCGAGTTCCGCTCAAAAAATTCCAGGAAAAATACAGTCACGATCCTCGCGACGAACCGTCGAAACGAGTACCTGCACGTTCAAATACGAGTTTCCTACACTGAGATACAAATTCTGCAAGGGAAACACCCCAAAGAATTCGGTACAGGAATTCAGTATCAAAGAACTACAAGAAAAAGGGGATTTTCACCTTCGAAAAATATTCAGAAAATTCCCAGAAAATTCGAGGGTGTTCCTTACGCCGTGTAGATGAAAAACGCCTAAGGCATGCCTCGATCTGACGCCTGTGCGCGAAGATATCCACAAAATACTCAAGTGTTGTCCCAAAAATCACACAGAAAAAGGGTCACAAAGGTGCCTCAGGAACCATGCCAAAAACCCAAAAAAGGTGAGCGCAATCAACACAAAAAATGAAGCCCTACCTCTCAGGAACCCATCGGTTTTTAGAATCGCTGAAATCGGTGGTCGGGGTAGCCAGGGGAGTCTGCACACCGCAATGTGACGAAGAAGATCACCGGAGAAGGAACGTCGTGATGCGCCGTAAAATCGGGAAACCTCGGGATGCGTGCCACCAAAAATCCTGGAAATCCACCACGGGGTCTGGGACATCAAGGGGAAGAAGTTCACAAAAGGGCTCTTCCTCCAAATCCCTCTCTAAAACTCGAAAAAGCAGAGAAGAGGGGTGGAGAGGTGCTTAAATATGCTAAAAGAAACAATTCCTAAAATGACCACCTGTGTCCCGGGTTTCGGGCGCGCACAGTGCGTCCCACGTCTCGGCCCGCCAAGATTCGGGTGCTCACACACAGTGCGGCCCAAGGCCCGGCCCGCTAGGATTCGGGCGCGCACAGTGCGGCCCAAGGCCCGGCCCGCCCGCCACACCAGATCCCGTTCGGATCCCGCCGCCGTCCGACCCGCTCCGGGGCCCGCCACGTGTCCATGGAACATGCGACAGTGGTGCAAGCCCAGCGGGTGGACGCCACGTGTCCCCCGCTTGGGTCAACGCGGTGGTGGTGCCCGCGAATCAGCGGGCGCCACGTGGCGCTGCCCACCTGCCCGCCTGTACGACACCTGCCCCCGCGCCTGCTCCCGTGTGCTGCGTGGACCCACGTCCGTAGGCCAGCCAACCCGGGGCCGCCACGTGGCGCGCCCCGGTCCACCGCTCCCCCGCGCACCCCCGTGGACCGAGCGCGCGTTGTCACGCCCCGGCGTCGAAACTGCGACCCGGGCTCGTCAACAGATCCGCCGCCCATACGGGAAGCCCCGTATAGACGAAGCGACTAACCTGCAAAAGATCAACTATACAATACAGATATCAGAGCTGAAAGTAAACTGCTGGAAATAAAAGCTAAGTGAACAACTACAACCCTCAAATAATACAAGAACCAACCTCACCAAAATACATAATTCTCTCAAGCAGTAAAATAAAAGTACAACTCTATACCTCACTACAAAGTCTCTCAACTTGAACTCTCAAAAGTGAGGGGGTACATCTACTCTCAGGACGACGACTGGTAGGGATCTATCTCGCGACTCCCTTACCTCGATCTGAAGAAGCAGCAACTAGAGCAGCAGGAACAGGAGTAGAAGTCCCGATGGGAAAAGACACCACGACGGGTGTGAGAACTACATCCCAAGTAGTTCTCAGTGGGTGCCTCCAACAAGCCCGACGGTCTGCCCACTAAGTCTACTAGAGGCATAAAGTAACGATATAAACTGAAAATGAAAGGGCTGGAAAAGTAACTCTACAGCTACTATGTCTCTATCTAGATGCTCAAAAAGTGGAACAGATGTAAACATGATGCATCTACTAACCCACCCACAGTATATCACCCAATCTATACTGACTGCCGCATAGGGTCCAGTCAAACCTGCGCCCACCTACTGCCGCACATCCTCAACAGGACGGTGTCTACCGTAGGGTGTCCTGGAAAACTGGCCCAGCCAGGGGATGGCTGTTACGGAATTTGAGTTGGCGTATTTCGTGAAAGTGTTAAGTCTTGAAGATTGAAGATGAAAAAGTTTGGATCATATACCTCAATCTCAAGAAAGAAGAATTCAAAAGGATCAGGTATGTTTAACTAAAGATTTTTGGTGATCCGAATACTTCTTGTAGTGTAGAAACACCTGGAAGAATTTTTAATTGCATAAAAATCAAAAACTGGACATGGGACATGTTCAGGATCCGGATCAGACCTTGCAATCCGGATCCCGAAGGGTGTTGTTCATTGGCAATTTCAATCCGGATCCTAGGCCATTCCGATCCGGATCCCGAACATGGGAGTTTGCTGAATTGTATGAACGATCCGGATCGGACTTGCGATCCGGATCCCGAACCCTGTTTTCTGGAATGTCTATCTCGCTACGACGATCCGGATCGCAGTAATCCGATCCGGATCGCCGTCCTGAAAATTTCCAGAAAAGGTTGTTTTTGATCCTTATCTTCTTCCAATGGTTTCTAACCTATAAATAGACCCTATATTCATTTTCTAGGGTATCGGCTTAATAGAAAAATACGACCGAAAGAGAAAAATCCACATATAGAGAAGAAAGGAAATCAATAGATTAATTCTATGTTTCTTCATCTATATTGATTGATTTGATTCTAGGTTTTCCATACTCAGATTTTGAGTAGAATCAAATCAATGAATACTTAGATGGTATTTCCGATCTATTTCTAATCTAAGTATTCGGCGGATCATCACCACCCAAAAACAACGATTTACCCCAAATCGGCGCGTGGACTCGCGTGGCCTTGTGGATTCAAGGTGCAACCGCTCTCGTGGATTCGGAGCGAGGTACGTTCGTGGATTCGAAGCGTGCTACTGGGTGAAGACCGTGGATTCGGTCGGACGTCGTGGACTCGACGTTGGACGCTGTGGATTCAGCGTTGGGCGCAGATCGTGGATTCGAGAAGCGTCGTGGAGCGAGCGGAGAAGATCTACTAGGAGCGTATGGTAAAAGGTTGAGTCGTCTGTGAGTACGTTATATCACCTTGTACGTGTGTTAATTCTAGTGGATTTCGCCGTGTTATCGGTCCCGTGGTTTTTTACTCCGGTTTGGAGTTTTTCCACGTAAAAATCTTGCGTGTTCATTTATTTTTCCGCATTGGGTTTTATTGCGCAATGATTTTTTGAGTGTTTATTGTTTACACCTATTCACCCCCCTCTAGGTGTTTTTTCCCCTATTTAGATCCATATTACTATAACCCAACAAGTGGTATCAGAGCGGGAATAGGGTTGTAAACAATGGTTGAAGGTGGAAACATCAATCGACCCCCTTTCTTTGATGGAACAAATTATGCGTACTGGAAAGTACGGATGAAAGCCTTTTTAATTTCCATCGACGAAAGGGTGTGGCAATCAATTGAATTAGGATGGTCTAATCCAACTGAAATTATTTCTGATGTTCGCACCTTAAAACCTAGGTCGAAATGGACCAAGGAAGAGATAGATTCATCTTCTTACAATGGCAAAGGAATTAATGCTCTATTTAATGCTTTGTCACAAACTGAGTTCTCTCGCGTCTCGGCATGTGAGACTGCGAAAGAAATCTGGGATGTTCTTCAAGTTACGCATGAGGGAACTAACCTTGTGAAGATTCAGAAACTGCAAATGCTTACGAGCAAGTTTGACTCTATCTCTATGGCAGAGAATGAATCTTTCACTGACTATTACACACGATTGCAAGACATCGTAAACTCATGTGCTAACTTGGGAGAGAAGATTCCAGAATTTAAAGTTGTAAGAAAAATTTAAGAACTCTTCCTGAACGATTTCGCCCGAAGGTCGCAGCCATTGAAACAATTAAACACCCGGACGAAATGCGTGTAGAAGAATTAGTTGGTGCTTTACAAACTTATGAAATGACATTTCCTACTAACTATTCTTCTGGAAAGGCATCCTCTTCTAAGTCTTCAGGTTATGCATTGAAATCAACAAAGAAGAAGACGCGGATTCATCCTCCTCGGACGATGACGAGAACCTATCTATGGAGGACTTTGAGAAGCAGCTCGCTCTCTTGACAAGGAAGTTTCGCCGCAACTTTCGAAGGGGTAATTCAAGCAAAACTCCATCCTTCGGAAAGTCGAAGAAAGGCAAGGGTTCTTCAAGTTACAAGTCAAGAAAGCAAGAGAACTTCTCAAAGGATAAGAAAAGTTCAGAGGGACAAGTACAGTGCTTCAAATGTCGAGGCTACGGCCACATTGCAACGGAGTGTCCCAACAAGAATCCGGCAAAGAAGAAGCGATGCAAGTCGTCACTTGGGATGACAACTCCACGTCAAATGAGTCATCCTCAAGTGATGAAGAAGACAACGCGACAGCATTCCACGCGTCCACTACATCTTCACCCTTCATGTGCTTAATGGCAAGTACATCCGATTCCTTGTCCAACTCCTCTGTTGAAAAGATTGCAACGGACGATGAATCGAGAATTCTGAAGGTGAAGATTTTGCTCTTGCCTACCATAAGCTTTTGAGGGATTCAAAGAAACTGGCAAAGCAAAACAAGGGGTTGAGAGGGAGATTGCAGGATCTCGAAGAAGAAGTAAAAAGGGTAACTTCTCTCTCAACCGATCTTGAAGTGGAAAGGGATAATCTAGTCAAAGCAAATGTTTCCCTTCAAGAGTCCAATGAGCATTTCGAGAAGAACATAGAAATTGGTGAACAAAGCGAATTACTTCTTGAAGCTCTACGGCGAGGCTCGACAGGAAAAATGGAAATGACAAAGACCATACGCCAACTAAAGGATGACTTAAAGAGATTTTCTTCTGGAAGGAGTAAGTTGGACAGACTTCTTGGTCTTGGTCAAACAAATAAGTTCGGCCTCGGATACACTCAAACTGGAGACATTCCAAGTTCGAGTGGGACAGTTTTTGTGCCTCAGTCGGTATCTCCTCCTCCGACACCGGAATTCACGACAAGCAACGACAACAAGCCTACTTCATCCTCCTCGGGATCGTCAAGAACTAAGGTATGTTTTCGTTGTGGCATTTCAGGGCACATAAGGAGAAATTGCAAGACGGGAGCCAAACGCACACCTCAAGCACCTCTTGCAATGACTACCAAAAGGTGATTCCTCAGAAATCAATGCAAATCATTGAAGGAAAAGAGCCTTGGTAGTTCACCGCTCAAGACGACATCATCAAGGAGCAGCAATCTTCAACAAGACGCTTTCACCTAGGAGATAACTTCACGACCATTACCGACGCATTCCAAAAAGGTTTGGGTGCGCAAAGGTGAAATTTTCCCTTGTCTTGTTACCAATGTTTCCTTGCATGCATATGATAGTTCGTCTTGGTATCTGGATAGCGGGTGTTCCCGTCACATGACCGGTGACAAAAACTGTTTTCAAACATTTGAGAAAAACTCCGGAGGACTTGTTGTTTTCGGAGATGGTCGGTCTTCCAAAATTGTTGGAAAGGGAACGGTAGCTATTCCAGATGGCCCGGTTCTAAATAATGTGTTATTTGTTCATGGCCTTAAGACTAACCTCATAAGCATAAGTCAACTTTGTGATAATGGTTATTCAGTTAATTTTTCATCTGATGAATGTACTGTAACTGACAAGAACCATGCTTTCTTTTTAAAAGGGGTTAGATCAGAAAACAATTGTTATGTAGTTCCTCATAAAATTTCTGAAAAATGTAACCTAGCATCTTTGAAAAATGAAACACTTTGGCATGAAAGGCTAGGTCACATAAACTTTAAGGAACTTGCTAGAATTTCAAACAAAGATGTGGTCAAGGGGGTTCCTAAACTTTCTTTTGAACAAAACATTGTGTGTGGCGGTTGCCAAAAGGGAAAACAGTCTAGGACTGCACACAAGAACTTGAACCACATAGGTACAAAACGGCCTTTGGAACTTTTGCACATGGACTTAATGGGGCCAACTCGTCAACCATCTTTGGGAGGTAAATGGTATATTTTCTTATTGGTTGATGATTTCTCTAGATATACTTGGGTAGCATTTTTAAAAGAAAAAGCTGATACTTTTGATTCTTTTCACGAGATTGCCATCGTATTATGATTGAAAAGAATGAAAAGATTACTCGAGTTAGAAGTGATAGAGGTGGAGAATTCATAAATTCCAAATTCATTGATTTTTGCACTTCTAACGGCATTAAACATGAATTCTCTGCACCTTATACACCTCAACAAAATGGTGTAGTCGAGCGCAAAAACAGGGTCGTACAGGAGATGGCACGTGTTATGCTTCATAGCCGGAACTTACCTTTATATTTTTGGGCTGAAGCGGTGAACACTGCTGTCTATGTTATTAATCGAGTGTATTTGCGCCCGGGGACTTTGAATACACCATATGAACTATGGTTTTGTAGAAAACCTAACATCAAATATTTTCGTATCTTTGGGAGTCGGTGTTTTATTTTACGTGATCGCGAGAATCTTGGAAAATTTGACTCTCGAAGTGACGAAGGGATTTTCTTAGGTTATTCTACAAACAGTAGAGCATATCGAGTTTTTAACTTAGAATCTAAGACGATCGTAGAATCGATAAATGTTAAGGTAGATGAAGCTTTTCACTTTGAATCTGAAAAATCTACCCTCGATATCTCTCTTGATGATGATACACCTGCTAATGCATCTTCTTCTAACAATTCTTTCGATAATAATGATGCATCTAACGGTTCTTCAAGTTTATCTGATGTGCAGGAATCATCTCGTGTACCTCCGTCTACTCCTCTACCTCAAACGTTACGCATCTCCAAGGATCATCCTGAATCGAACATCATTGGAGATCCACAAGAAGGAGTTAGAACACGGAGACAATTGGTTTGCGGATTTGCATGCTATGTATCTCAAATCGAACCAAAGAATGTTGATGAAGCTCTTCAAGATGACTACTGGATTAAAGCAATGCAGGAAGAGCTCCATCAATTTGAGCGAAACAAAGTCTGGGAATTAACGAAGCCTCCGAAGCAACACAATGTGATAGGTACCAAATGGATTTTCAAGAACAAGAAAAATGAAGATGGTACTATCATCAGGAACAAAGCAAGGTTAGTTGCTCAAGGCTACTCTCAAGTAGAAGGTATAGACTTTGATGAAACTTTCGCCCCTGTAGCTAGACTCGAGTCCATTCGTATATTATTTGCGATTGCTTGTCATTTTAAAATCAAATTATTTCAAATGGACGTTAAGAGCGCCTTTTTAAATGGGTTTTTAAATGAGGAAGTTTATGTGGCTCAACCGAAAGGTTTTGTGGATCATAAACTACCTAACCATGTTTTTCGTCTGAAAAAGGCTCTTTACGGTCTGAAACAAGCACCGCGAGCATGGTACGAAAGGTTGACAAAGCACCTTTTGGAAAAGGGCTATACTCGAGGGGGAGCTGACAGGACTCTCTTTGTGAAGCATTATCAAAACAATTTCATAGTTGCACAAATCTATGTCGATGACATTGTATTTGGCGCAACAAGAGATAATGATGCTTCTAAATTCGCGGAGACCATGGAAAGCGAATTTGAGATGTCCATGATGGGCGAATTGACTTATTTTCTTGGATTACAAGTTAAACAAAATGATGAAGGTATTCACTTGTGTCAATCCAAGTATGCAATGGAGTTGGTCAAAAAGTTTGATTTAGAAAATTCTAAGGATTTTCCGACTCCAATGGGAAACCATAACCCGGGAAGTCTACAGATCCGCCGTGCACACGGTATTTCCCGCGTACACGAAGCGCCAAACCTGCTCAGATATATAAGAGATATAATAAAAGAGCAATAAAAACAGAGCTGAACTAAAACTAATACATCTCAGACTGAAGCTGGAATAAAATACAATACATCTGTACAAATGATACATCTGTCTCTCCCAGCTCACCAAAATAAATACAACCTGCTGGCAAAAGCCAGTCCCAAAGTAAAAGTACAACCGTCTGAGGAAACACGGGTACACCAACAGTCCAGCTAACACGCTCAACCTGCCTCGAAGTCTATCTACTCAGCCGTCCTCTCTCCTCGACCCGTCGCTGAAAACTCAGCAGCACCCGCAGAAGACACTGCAAAAGAAACAAAGGGGAAGAGAAAAGAGAAAGCAGTGGGGGTGAGAACTACTGTAAACAGCAGCCTCCCCCTAGTGGGTAGACCTCAACTCAAATGTGCCCACTAGGACTACAAGAGGCGAAAAAGATGAACAAAGGTGGTAAGCTGTAAATAAAACTGCCGATGATGAATAGAGCTACCACTACATGCCTCTAAAATGCCAGCTAGGAATATAGCTAAATGTATGCATCAGAAAGTAAATGCCTGCCTGCCTAGACCCAATCGATACACCAGTAAACACTGGTACTGCCTGCTGTGCCTGCCTGCCTGCCAAATCGGGTATGCTGGCCAACGCATAACACCGATAGGAAAAAGAGTCCCGAGGACTCGAAGCCTGTAAAAACGCACACTCCGGAGTGGCACTCGAGGGGAGCGACCCACACGAGTATAATGCCTGGTAACAAGTACCAAAATAATGCCTGGGTAACAAGTACCAAATCAGCAGGACTGGATCATGACTCTGATCAAAGTGGGAAAACCCATCCACTAAAAGGAGACCCGATCTCAACCCGATGCAAGATAAACAAATAGTGGGAAACCCCATCCACTAAAAGGAGACCCGATACCCAATCTGATGCAATAACCACTGTCGGTCAACCGCCCAAGGTCCGCGGTTGCCGCAATACCCTGCCACCAAGCCTGCCTGTCCCAAAATCCAAGATCCACAATCGGGTAGAATAATCGATATCCGGTCAACCGCCTACTGTCCGCGGTTGCCGCAATACCCTGCCCTCACAGCCTGCCTGTCCCAAAACCCACAACTGTCTGACTACACTATCCCAGCCCCTGCTCGAACCCGAGCGTACTATCCCCCAAATGTAGACAAAAGAAGAGAAAAGCATGGTTTCTCCTAAGTCAATGCCATCATGATAGTGTAGCAGAAAAAGGTGGCCTAACTAAATGTCCAATCAAGCATGCAAAGTCCATTATTTAAAACAGGGTTTAAATATTATGATCTTTCCCCCATAACAGGGATGCCACTAATTAAACTTCCATCTGCCAAGAATCCCATGTCCATTTATCACTTAAACATAAGAGGTCCCAATGTGTACAAGCAATATAGTCCAATTCCCAATTACCCTGCCATTTTTACTTTTTACCGGTTCATTTAGCACTGTACTAAAAGCAACTCAAATAGGCCTAGTGGGGACATCACAAGTAGGAGGTTAAACAACGGTACCCACCTCGAGCGCTAAATCCAAGTCCTGACAGCGAAGTCCGCGCCCGATCCTCAACCGTCCTCGCAAAACTGTGCCAAAAATCCCAAAGGATACACACACAATTACTATCCAAGTTAATCCAAAATCTGTCCCCAAAATCAGATTTACTGTTCAGCCATTTTTACCTGCGAAATGTGCCCAATAAATTCCCAGAAAAATACCACTGCGATCTACGCGACGAACCGGTCGAAACGAGTACCTGCACGTTTTCCCACGATTTTTCTGTGCTGAGAACGAAAATCGACAAGAGGGGCATCCCAAAGCAAATCGATCACAAAAACTGAATCTGAAGATACTGTAAAAAGGGGGTTCTCACCTTCAGGGAAATTCCACAAAAATCAAGAAAAATCAGAGAGATTCCTTGCGATGCGTAGATGCAAATCCCCTTTTGAATCGCCTCAATCCGATGTCCGGTTGCGGAGATATCCCCAAAACAATGCTGTGCTGTCCAAAATTTCACCCCAGAAAATGAGGTCACAAGATGACCCGAAAAACCCATGAAAACCTCGGAATGGGGGAAAACCAGTAGAAATAAGAAATGTAGCCCTACCTGTTACGAAGACGATGGCGCAAGAATCGCTGAAAAATACTGCCTGGTTAGCTCGGGAGAGCTAAAACACTGTCGCTGCGCCGAAGGAGAATCCAGGAATGCAACGTCGCGCCGCGCCGAAAAATCCAAATCTCGAAGTGCGTGCCACCACAAACCCCCAAACTTCACCAGGAGATGGAGAACTCGAAGGGGAGCAACTTTGCTGAAGACACCTTGGTGAGATGAGGCTCGGAAGTGGTGGAAAAAGCATGAAGAAGGGAGCTCGGGCTGCTTAAATAGGCCTCACCACTTAACAAAAACAATTGGGGAAATACCGGCTGGGTCCCCACTTTCGGGCGCCCGAAAGTTTCCGGGCGCGCACAGTGCGGCCCGGCCCAAACTTTCGGGCGCGCACAGTGCGGCCCGGCCCAGCATGCCCCGTCGGACGGGATCCCGCGAACCGTCCGACCCGCCTCCCCGACTGCCACGTGTCGCCCAAACAGCCGACAGCCGCCGCGACCACTCCTGCTGCGCCACGTGGCCACCTCCGGGAGTCGACACGCGTCCCCGACCGTCGTACCGCCGCGCCTGCCCGCACAGTCTGCGGCCGCTGCCCCCACTGCCCGCACAGTTGACCATCCAATGGGAGCTCGCCACGTGTCCTGCCTCTGACCGGTGCACCCGGTGCACAAGCCACTGAACACCGAACCAATGGTAACCTGCCACGTGTCCACCCTGGTGCACCGTGAACCAAAGCCAGCCATCCTGCTCCCTGCACCGAGTACTGTGAGCCGCCAACCACCAGGCGCCACGTGTCCCCGCCTTGGTGCACGCCCGCGCGGTGGACCGGCCGCCTGCCCGCGCCCCCGCCGCTGCTGCCCGCGCCCTCTGCGCCTGCCCGCGGCCGCGCGCCGCCTGCCCGAGGCCCTCCGCCGCCTTCCGCCGCGCCCGCCGCCGCCGGCCGCCGCCGGCGATCGCCGGAATTACTGTTCCGGCATGAACAGTAACCCGAAGCCCAAAAATGCCGTAAATACTCCGTCTGAAGCGTTTTCGCGCGCTGAATCCGATTTTGACGTCCGTTTCGCCAAATTCTCACTCTAAAAATTGCCGAATGCCCCCGGAAGGTATTCTTAGTCCAAATTCGCGCCGAGCCCAATCTCAATATCCGTTTTGCGCGCAAACACCTCTAAACAACCGATGGGGTCCCCTGATCACCCGCGTGATCCATTTGAAGCCCGGAGTCCAACACTTGTGTCCAAATTGGCGCTCGAACACCGCCGACATGCCCCGTAAGCCTCCAGAAGCTGCTGGTCACTCTGTAAAAGCCCCAAATACCTCCCGCACACCGCGTAGGCCTCCAATAGCCACCCCAACACACCGCAACAGCTCTGCGGAGATCCAGGTCATCACATCCTCCCCCACTAAAAGAAAGTTTCGTCCTCGAAACTAAAGTCATTCCTCAACACGGAATCTCAACCGACAGGGGGTAAATATCCAATCATCCACCACTCAAGCTCCCAAAGCTGACAAATACCTCCTCCAGAGACGCGATGCAATCCTCGGGTCTCTAACCAGAACGAAACAAAGGAGAACACTCCAGAGGACCACGCCACCTCAACAAGGTACAGCTGGGCTAACTGCTCGGCCAACAAGTAGTCTGCACCGGTACAAGCATCTGCCCCTCCCAGGGCCTCAGATAATCCGACCACCAGTCCGTCGACACAAAAGCTCGATCCAAGTACCTCTGTACTCCCAAAGTATCCGATATAAGTCCCCCAACTGGTCTCAGAACCTCATGATCTCCAAACCAAAACCGTCGGGATGTAGAAGCACATCCCTAACCCTCCGGCATCAACACTCAGCCATGAGCAGTCGAGAGAACCAGACTGTAACACAACCTTCGCGAAGATCCAATACCCTTGAAGCTGGTAACTCAAATCCTCCAAGCTTGACCGAAGGGTGCTAGCTCCCGATGATCACTTCATCAAATTCTTACGGGTCCTCACCAAGCCGAAGTGAACCAACCTTCCACAGCTCGAATAGCACCGGCGCCCCCGAAGGTGCCACACTTGGCCTGACACAAATCCAACACATCAAATCCTGGAGTTGGGTCCTCAACTCCCAAACTGGTGTCATGCCAAACAACTCTGATAGGAGATCAGCTAGAACTCATAACCAAAGGCTACTCACCCACTACGAGACATCCGCCTCGCTCACAAGGTCAAAACCAAAGAAGCGAAGATACTCTCAAGCAACCAAGTACACCAACACCTCCAGGCCTGGCTCCCACGAAAACCGTCCTCGCAGCATAATCAGCTGCCGCGAAAAGAAAAACCGAACCAGTCAGCCCAACGGGCACCACAACAACATCCCGCAGATGAGTCAAGACCCTCAGGTCTACCGGCAAAATCCAGGACTCAAACTGCACCGGGCAGGACCAACAACTCTCCCCCACTTGCCACAGATCGGGAATATGACCTCCCGAACACCAGGTAACCGTCCACGAACTAAAGTAACTCCCAAGGAGTCTCAGAAACCAGGGGTAAGTACTCAACTCCGCCGTCTCCCGCTATCAAGTCGCCTATCACTCCCCGTGATTACTCCACAGCAACAACAACGGCAACAACCAGCACGGCATAGCCCGATTGCGTAATTCCCTCATCTCACGAGCCGGAATTCGCAACGAGCGTCCCTCGGACTCCAAACTCTCGCAGGGATCCAAAGAAGTGAGTCAATCACGGCGAGGAGTCAAAACATAACACTCCTGAGCTGAGACGCAGGAAAATCTCAGGGACTCCATCAAAAGCCTGGGGGAAAAGAACGAACAGCCAGTGCAACACGCACTAAAATCACCCTCTAGAGCCAACTCAACCAGAGCAACCCGAAATACATCCACACAGGCACCCGCACAAGAAAGGGGCCCTAACAAGCAGGGGTCCTCACCCGGTCACTGTCATAACCAGACCACACGAGTAGATTGCTCAGCCGCAGCCTATCCTCAAAAGGAATCCCCTGGGACACGATCTCAAACCCTGTATACCACCATGGTCCCACGCAGCGCCAGCTATGGGACCAACAAACTTAACTCCCAATTTAGCTCTTCTGCTTTAGGTATCCGCCACCACAGTGGCCCGGTCGGGGTGATCCTGGATGCTCATCAACCAATGGTAGCTCCATAGCCACTATGGGAGGTATCACTATCACTCGCAGGTCCATCTTCCTTCGCTGGCCAAACTAAAATCGGCGCTGGTACCAATCTTACCATCCGCTCATCAAACTCCGCTGGCACCATCCGGTCCAAAAGCTCCTCACCTCAATAGTAACTGTCGATCTCGACCCATCTCAATCAGCATCTATTTTGACCGGACTCCCACCGCCGCCCCTGCGGCTAAATACATAATCCAGGAAGATGTGCTCTCAAAGCTAAACTTGTACCAAAACCATTTAGCATAAAACTTTATCCTCACAGACCTTGCCACAGCATCTACAAACGATATATACGAGGTGCTATCGAGGTAGGCGTGGTTCCCAGAACCACGTCAATCGAAATCACAATTTCCCTAACCGGCGGCATCATCATCAGCTCAGGTGGAATCACACCCGGGACCTCACGAGCAACAGGAATATCCTTTTACGTCCCGGTGCCACCGTAGGCACCTCTCACACTATCGCTGTAACCTGAGTACCCAAGCAGTCATAACAAACGAGCCCTCCATTGTCTGCCTTGTAGAAACAAGGTCCTTTCTCTCAGCAGTCAAACATCCTGTGGCACTATGCCAACCTGTCCCAAACACTGGGTCTAAACACCGGACGGCCACAAATAGCAACAAGTCTGCCTGCACAACTCACGGCCTCTACTGCACTGGGCATGATCCACAAGCCTTCCCCACCTGCACTATACCAACAGTAACCTGTACCTCTAGTGCGCGGGGCCACAACTCTGCCTCGAGTCCATGCCGGACGACAACATGTCTAACACTGACTGCTGTGACGAAATCACACCTGCGACAACCCAATCCACTACCGTGGCGCCCTCCAACCGGGCGGCACAAATTCATCCTCTCGATGCAAGTGGTCGTCGCTCAGCCTGCCAAACATATCTAGACCAATCACAAAGGGAGCTCGACCTCCGTCCCTGCTCACACTGAGGCGACGAATGTGGTCTCTCGCAGACAGCTAATCCCCGCTACCGCTGCGCCGCTCTGATAAAAGCTGATGCTGTCGTCGGGGTCCACCCATCCTCTGACGTCTCAGAAATCCACCTGGATATCATCGTCGTACGACCAAGCACACTTGATTCATGCAATTCCTTATATAATTATCCTTACTAAGCTCACCCCTCAATCACATATGTTGTGCCCCAAACATGCATGTTATCAATCACCAAGGGTAACATCCCCCTCGGGTAAGCCTTACATAATCCATCCACAAGAATATCCACCGTCCTGGAATGAAAACGAGAAATGTCTCTGCCGGCCGACCTGTCCTCCAACACCTAGCGCCAAGCGCCTCTATCCCAGACTCGCCTCTGGCGGCAGACCCCTATCCAAAGGAAGTGCAACGCTACGCTCCATACACAATGCCTACTCCGTCGAGGCATCCAAAACCCAAACGGGGAATTAAATAACCTGAAAGGTATCCTGATGCAATCCACTCACAGTCAAGCATATCCTATGCGCCTTGTCCCCCAAATCATAGAGCGCGCAGTTCGATAACTGCGTAAATCCTTTTGACACCAAGAGGCTCTCAAGCAGTCTTTCCATCACCACCAACCACGATTCTACCCCCAAGAGGCTCCAAACTTAATCCTATGAATCGGGGTGGTTTAACTGCCGAAACTGGCTCAACTGATCAATGGTGTCCCATAACTCATCAGCTGTCAACTATCCACCCTGCCTCGGCGCCTCGGCACTAACCATTGGCACGGAGGGGCTACTCACTCCCTCAGTACTACAGAAATCCTCGCCCCTGAGGATACTGCAACCGGGTGGTCTCAGAAAGAAGCACCGTCGGGCTGCCCGCTGCTCCGACAACTGTGTCGCTAAAAACCAGATGCCCGCTCACTCTGCCGCTGCTATGCCTCTGACAATCCTGTCATCTGAGTCCCGAGTCCTCTGACTCAAATCCGGTATCCGGCCTGAAACAACCAGCTCAGACCCAACTGCTGCACCAATGTGCGCCCGGGTCAAGGCCCAACGTCGGGGAGACACCGCTCGCCACGACAAACCGCAAATCAGCACACCCCAAACACTCGACCCAATCTAGCGAAAGTCAAAGGCATCCCCCTATTTTTGTAACGTTATGTTGTCTGCAGCCAACATAACTGTCCCACAAAAATAGGGTATGCCGATCCCTCTTCACTCACTGGAAGAGTCAAAACCAAATCACCGACTTTCGCTAAAAGTCACGCCTCTCACGCCCTAACATCCTAGGGTCTGCCCGAAAGCCTAGGGTTTCCTAAGTCCCAACTGATCTATCCCTAAGCTCTGATACCAACTTAATCTGTCACGCCCCGGGTGTAAACCAGAATCCGGGCCCGTCTACAGATCCGCCGTGCACACGGTATTTCCCGCGTACACGAAGCGCCAAACCTGCTCAGATATATAAGAGATATAATAAAAGAGCAATAAAAACAGAGCTGAACTAAAACTAATACATCTCAGACTGAAGCTGGAAATAAAATACAATACATCTGTATAAATGATACATCTGTCTCTCCCAGCTCACCAAAATAAATACAACCTGCTGGCAAAAGCCAGTCCCAAAGTAAAAGTACAACCGTCTGAGGAAACACGGGTACACCAACAGTCCAGCTAACACGCTCAACCTGCCTCGAAGTCTATCTACTCAGCCGTCCTCTCTCCTCGACCCGTCGCTGAAAACTCAGCAGCACCCGCAGAAGACACTGCAAAAGAAACAAAGGGGAAGAGAAAAGAGAAAGCAGTGGGGGTGAGAACTACTGTAAACAGCAGCCTCCCCCTAGTGGGTAGACCTCAACTCAAGTGTGCCCACTAGGACTACAAGAGGCGAAAAAGATGAACAAAGGTGGTAAGCTGTAAATAAAACTGCCGATGATGAATAGAGCTACCACTACATGCCTCTAAATGCCAGCTAAGAATATAGCTAAATGTATGCATCAGAAGTAAATGCCTGCCTGCCTAGACCCAATCGATACACCAGTAAACACTGGTACTGCCTGCTGTGCCTGCCTGCCTGCCAAATCGGGTATGCTGGCCAACGCATAACACCGATAGGAAAAGAGAGTCCCGAGGACTCGAAGCCTGTAAAACGCACACTCCGGAGTGGCACTCGAGGGGAGCGACCCACACGAGTATAATGCCGGGTAACAAGTACAAAATATCCTGGGTAACAAGTACCAAATCAGCAGGACTGGATCATGACTCTGATCAAAGTGGGAAAACCCATCCACTAAAAGGAGACCCGATCTCAACCCGATGCAAGATAAACAAATAGTGGGAAACCCATCCACTAAAAGGAGACCCGATACCCAATCTGATGCAATAACCACTGTCCGGTCAACCGCCCAAGGTCCGCGGTTGCCGCAATACCCTGCCACCAAGCCTGCCTGTCCCAAAATCCAAGATCCACAATCGGGTAGAATAATCGATATCCGGTCAACCGCCTACTGTCCGCGGTTGCCGCAATGCCCTGCCCTCACAGCCTGCCTGTCCCAAAACCCACAACTGTCTGACTACACTATCCCAGCCCCTGCTCGAACCCGAGCGTACTATCCCCCAAATGTAGACAAAAGAAGAGAAAAGCATGGTTTCTCCTAAGTCAATGCCATCATGATAGTGTAGCAGAAAAAGGTGGCCTAACTAAATGTCCATCAAGCATGCAAAGTCCATTATTTAAAACAGGGTTTAAATATTATTATCTTTCCCAATAGAGAGGTATGCCACTAGTTAAACTTCCATCTGCCAAGAAATCCCATGTCCATTTATCACTTAAACATAAGAGGTCCAATGTGTACAAGCAATATAGTCCAATTCTCAATTACCCTGCCATTTTCACTTTTACCGGTTCATTTAGCAAGTAATAAAAGCAACTCAAATAGGCCTAGTGGGGACATCACAAGTAGGAGGTTAAACAACGGTACCCACCTCGAGCGCTAAATCCAAGTCCCGACAGCGAAGTCCGCGCTCGATCCTCAACCGTCCCCGAAATACTGCGCCAAAAATCCCAAAGAACACACACAAATTACTATCCAAGTTTAATCCAAAATCTGTCCCCAAAATCAGATTTACTGTTCAGCCATTTTTACCTGCGAAACGTGCCCAATAAATTCCCAGAAAAATACTATCACGATCTACGCGACGAACCGGTCGAAACGAGTACCTGCACGTTTTCCCACGATTTTCTGTGCTGAGAACGAAAATCGACAAGAGGGGCACCCCAAAGCAAATCGATCACAAAAACTGAATCTGAAGATACTGTAAAAAGGGGGTTCTCACCTTCAGGGAAATTCCACAAAGTTCCACAAAAATTCAGAGAGATTCCTTGTGATGCGTAGATGCAAATCCCCTTTTGAATCGCCTCAATCCGATGTCCGGTTGCGGAGATATCACCAAAACAATCCTGCGCTGTCCAAAACTCCACCCCAGAAAATGAGGGTCACAAGATGGTCCGAAAAACCCATGAAAACCTCGGAATGGGGAAAAACCAGTAGAAATAAGAAATGTAGCCCTACCTGTTACGAAGACGATGGCGCAAGAATCGCTGAAAAATACTGCCTGGTTAGCTCGGGAGAGCTAAAACACTGTCGCTGCGCCGAAGAAGAATCCAGGGATGCAACGTCGCGCCGCGCCGAAAAATCCAAATCTCGAAGTGCGTGCCACCACAAATCCTCAAACTTCACCAGGAGATGGAGAACTCGAAGGGGAACAACTTTGCTGAAGACACCTTGGTGAGAAGAGGCTCGGAAATGGTGGAAAAAGCAAGGTGAATGGGCTTCGGGTTGCTTAAATAGGCCAGTCCAAAAAATCTTTTGAAGAAATGACCAATGGGTCCCATCTTTCGGGCGCCCGGAAATTTCCGGGCGCGCACAGTGCGGCCCGGCCCGAACTTTCGGGCGCGCACAGTGCGGCCCGGCCCACAAAGCCCCGTCGGACGGGATCCAACAGACTGTCCGACCCGCCCCAGAGGCTGCCACGCGTCCCCGAACAGGCAACAGCCGCACCCACCACTCCTGCGACGCCGCGTGGCCACCTCCGGGGGTCGACACGCGTCCCCGACCGTCGTACCGCCGCGCCTGCCCGCACAGTCTGCGGCCGCTGCCCCCACTGCCCGCACAGTTGACCGTCCAATAGTATTGCGCCACGTGTCCTGCCTCTGACCGGTGCACCCGGTGCACGAACCTCCGAACACCGAACCAACCAAAGCCTGCCACGTGTCCACCCTGGTGCACCGTGAACCAAAGCCAACTTGAATACTCCGTGGACCAACGCCTGTGAGCCAGCCAATGGGGTGATGCCACGTGTCCTCCGCCTGGTGCACGCCCGCCGCGTGGACCGGCCGCCTGCCCGCGCACCCGCGCGCTGCCCGCGCCCTGCCCGCGCCGCCTGCCGCCGCTTGCCGGCGCTGCCCGCCGCCGCCGCCGCCGCCGGCGATCGCCGGAGTTACTGTTCCGGCGGTGAACAGTAACCCGAGCCCAAAAATGCAAGTAAATAGTCCGTCTGAAGCGTTTTCGCGCGCTGAATCCGATTTTGACGTCCGTTTCGCCAAATTCTCACTCTAAAAATTGCCGAAAGCCCCCGGAAAAGTATTCTTAGTCCAAATCTCGCGCCGAGCCCAATCTCAATATCCGTTTTGCGCGCAAACACCTCTAAACAACCGATGGGGTCCCCCGATCACCCACGTGATCCACTTGAAGCCCGGAGTCCAACACTTGTGTCCAAATTGGCGCCCGAACACCGCCGACATGCCCCGTAGGCCTCCAGAAGCTGCTGGTCACCCTGTAAAAGCCCCAAATACCTCCCGCACACTGCGTAGACCTCCAGTAGCCACCTCAAAGCACCGCAACAGCTCTGCGGAGATCCAGGTCATCACAAGAACCCTAAACTCACAAGTAAGACCAACACCATAAGAGTTCGAAAATCCGATAGGCCGGTGCTTAGAACCCTATCAAACAAGAACAGACTCTAGGCTCCGCCTATCAAAGTTCCCGACCCTTATGGTTCGGGGACACATCAACCCCGATAAAACACGCAGAAGACACCAACCAGGGCCCGAAAGTTCCGGGAGACCTACACCTACAACCCTACCAACAAGAACAGGTTCCAGGCTCGGCCCCCGTGACTTTCGGCCCGACAAGGCACGGCCCCTAGAACCCAGATCACTCGAATCCTTTCGAGTGGGGAGATATACAGGGAAAAGGTGACATTTGTTATTGAAAACCATTTTGATCTGGAAGAAATCCATATTTAATGATTTTAGTTCTTTTTAGAAAAACAGTTAGAAACAATTGTTTTACCCAAACCCCGAAGGGCTGATGCCTTTGTCCCAATCAAACAAGAACAGACTCCAGCGGCCCTTCGATGCTTGGAAGAAACCATTGTTAGACTAAAATCATGTGTATGTCAAAAAGGGTTCTGGGTTCTAGGTCCGACTAACACTAGTAAACTACCGCCACTAATCCAGTGGCGACAACCCAAACAGGAAGAACAAGACCTCCCGGGACCACCGTTTATCCAAACGGTTCCCGGTACAGACAAGCGATCCACTACATCTACCAGACTCCACTCTGCTCCAAGCACGAGTGCAAATGCATCCCACACTAAAAAGAAGTCCCAACCGCTCGGCCCACTACCCGGGCGAGGATAACACTAAGTCCAGGAATGAAAATAAATGTGTGGATGTCTAAACATAAATAACCCTAGCCCAAGTGAGGGTTTTCTACTGGTCTGGTTACACATGCAACATATGACGGGGTGCTAGGTCAAGTTCCAAGGATAGCGATAAATAAGGATGTGGAGAATAATGATAAGAAACACATGCTGAACTGAACTAGTAAGCAATCCCAACTCATGCTCTCTACATGCTGTATTGGAGGTAACAATAATACATACACATCCTAAACAGCTAGAATTAGTGTGCAGTCGTAAATCCTGAAAGCGAGGCCACCCACCTGATCAGACGAACTGTCAAAGTCCCACAGCTGATAATACCAAAAGTAGCAGCTACACAGTGTCCAACAGGTCCAGCACAGTCCACAACGCTCCTGGGTACAAAACTGAGCTGTCGTTACACGAATATTCCTCCCAAAACTGTCAGATTTACACACCGTAATTCAGCTGTGAAGATGGGCAAAAATCACCTGCCGAAGTCCTCAGAAAAATCCAAATAAAATATCCCTGCGATCTACGCGTCGATAGCTTCGAAACGAATACCTGCACGTCCAATTCCGAGTTTCCTACGCTGAGATATAAATCCGGCAAGAGAAACACCTCTTTTCTAACTGTACCAATTTTCACAGATAAGAACTCGGAAAGAAACACTATTCTCACCTTCGAAGCAACCTCATAAAATTCTGAGAAAAATCCAGGAGATTCCTCGCGAGAAGTAGATGAATTTTGCCTCTTGAATCACCTCGATCCGATGTCTGTGCGCAAAGTTATGGCCAAAACTCTGCAACGCTGTCCAAAAATCCGCGAAGAAAAAGGGGCAACAAAAAGCTCAAATACCCCCAAAATCCGTAAAGAATCTGAGAAAACTCTGAATATCAAAGTTAAAGTCCTACCAGTCGTGAGTCCGACGGCGCAAAAATCGGTAAAAACGGATGTCGGGGTGAGTCGGGAGAGTCCGCGCACTAAAACGCGACGAAACGGGTCCTCGGAGTAGAAGCGTCACTGTGCGCCGCGTCGCAGATGAAGTCGAATAGATGATCTCCACAAATACTGAACTTTTGTCGGCTGGTAGAGGAGAGGGAGAAGAACATTTCTCCTTCACAGCTCAGGTGCAGAAGAGCTCGGGATAGTCCTCTAATGGCTGGCCAAAGTGAAGGAAGAACCCAAAACTCCCCTAAAAACCTTATCCAAAACCCTTGCACCCGATCCGGTGCAAGGTGGGTCGGACCAGATGGTCCGACCGACACGTGGCAGCAGGCCGCGGCGCCACGCGCGCGCGCAGCATGCGCGGTGCGGGCCCGGTGCACCGCGCGTGCACCGGGCGCCCGCCCGTGCTCGTGGACCGGGTGCAACGCGGCCGTGGACCGCGCTGCACCGGCCGGTCCACCCACGTGCGCCGAGCCCCGCGCCGCCCCTGCACCGGGTGCACGCCTCCCACCGCGATGCACCGCCGGTGCATGGCTGTGAGCCGGCCACCGTGAGCCCGGTCCACCAGCCCAGCAACACCAAAAAGCCCGTTTTAAGCCCAAACTGTCCAGAAAAAGCCTATTTTGCACAGTTTTTCGCCCTGAGTCCATTTTTCTCGTCCATTTGACGAACCGAGGCTTCCGACACACCGAAAAAGTAAAGTCAAACTCTCCCAACCACAAATATAACAACCACCGCACATCCGTACACCCCCACTATGCGGTTTTTCGCGCTGGATTCGATTTTCGCGTCCTCCTCACGCACCGACGACACTAACACACCCCAACAAGAACCGACGAGCTACTAATCCCCTAGAGACCCAATTCACAAAGGTTTTGGGGTCTTCACATCCTCCCCCACTAAGAGAAAGTTTCGTCCCCGAAACTAAAACAATCCACAACAAACAAGACCAAACCAACAAAACTACGCAAACGACCAAGGAAGGTAAGGTCCCATCAGCAGGAAGATCAACAACCCCACCCTCGATTGAGAAAACAGCTGAAATTAGCGAAAAGTCCGGAAATTTCGAAAGATCAGTGCCTTCGCCCCAATCAAACAAGAACAGGTTCGGGCACTGTCTCTATTTCTAGAGCAATCTTTCGAAGTTTTCGTCATGTTCGTAAATTTCAGCACAAAGGCGTGAAAAGAGAGAGAAGTGTTGGTGCCGTTCCTGCTGTGGCAACAAAAACGCAAGCTATCACTAACAGAGACTCCTAAGGACACAACCTCTAGTCCTAAACTTCCCATCTGCCCCCGAGGTGGCGTCTGTCCAATGCCGCTCTAATCTGTCACGCCCCCGAGGTGGCGTCTGTCCAATGCCGCTGAAGTCAATGCTGCTGGAAGGATACGCCGGCAATCCGAGAAAATGAACTCCTCCTGTCTAACTCGCCGAAGGGTCACAACTCTCATTCCATTATCAGTCATAGCACTGCACCGCACCAACCAGTCCAACCTGTGTGCTCAATCCAAGTTCTGGAGCTGTCCTTGAATCATCAAATCAGCCGGTAAAGTTCCGAGTCTCAACTGCACTGATCAAACACCGCGATCCTCCTCTAATAGTGGGATACAGGGAAGAATCCAAACGCTAAAACATATAGCAGAAATTCCTAACCCATACCATGCAAAGATGCTGATGCAGATGCTCTACTAATAAGCAGAAAATGCAGCGTAACGAAAAGCTCAACTCAGCGAACAGAAATAAAGTCATACCTGCCGCTACATGATCTGCTGCGGGGTGTCCTCCACCAGGGCTGCATAACCCGTCCACTGGGTGCCGCAGATCGTCGTCCCGTCTGTCCCGACGTCGTGGCCCACCCTGTCTGACGGTGTGCCGGAGAGGCTTCCGCTGCATGGATAGGCAAGGGGGGTGCTGTCGCAATCGGCCGCACTAACAAGATGGCCCGGGGGCAAGCTGCGCGAAATGTCCCAACTCTCCACAGAGGAAACACCGCCTGTCTCTACTCACACTGCGACGGTGGATGAGGCCCGCCACAGATGACACACCGCTCCTGCCGCTGCTGCTGATACTGCTGCTGCTGCTGGGGCCCACCTGATCTCTGACGCTACGAAACCCACGACCCTGAGGATGAGATCGTGGAGGTCTCGGAGGTCCCTGCTGACTCGACTGCCCCTCATCCAACGGTACCGGGCGCTTCGCCCCTGGAGTCACTACAGGGGCTGGCGCCACCTCTGCCATCACTGCCTCTCCTGACTCAACAATAAAGCCTGCTCCATCGAGGCCTGCAAAGTCTGCAGTCTGCGGGAGCGAACAAACTGATAAATATCCCGACGCAATCCTCGCTCGAACATGTAGATCTGATGAGCCTCATCCCTGGCCACGTGAGGCATACTAGCCAACAACTGATTGAAATCAGCTATGTATACGTGCACGGGCCGATCTCCCTGGCGGAGACTCCTCAACTGCTCCTCCAATCTCTGACGGACACTCTCAGGGAAGAAAGCTCCCAAAAGAAGGCTGCGAAACTCCGTCCATGTGAGAAGCTGCGTCCCCGGCGGACCAGCCGGTCGCACACGCCGCCACCACGCCTCGGCGTTCCCCTCCAAGAAGTGGGAAGCCAAGAGAACCCGAAAGCGATCCTCAATGAACAAACTCTCAAAATGACGCTCCATGGCCGTAATCCATGACTCGGCCTCCCACGGCTCAGCTCCCATACCAGAAAATCGGTGGATCGAACTGGCGAAACCTCATCAACAAATCCACCACCACCCGCTGCTCAGCTGAAGACAGAGGTCCGTCGACCCAGACGGTGGTCTGCAAGGAACCGACTCCTCAGGAACTACTGGTGCTGGAGGAACAATAGGGGGTGCCGCAGCTGGGGAAGAAGGTATAGGCGAACCATCATGGGGTGCTACCGCTGACTGCGACCTCTGCTCTAACAGAACCATCATCCGGCCCAAGGCCTCCTCCTGACGGCGAGAAGCCTCTCCTGGCGTCGCAAGGTCCCCTCCTGACGCTGAATAACCTCAGACAACTGTGCCACCTGAGCACGAAGCTCCTGTACCTCGTCCTGACGTTCCTGTCCCGAGTCCTCCTGCTCGGGTACCGAAAAGAGAAGGCTGCGAACGCGTGGACATCCTGCGTCGCGGAGGCATCATACCCACCTGTAATACATTGCAAACATCAGGACTGTACCAAACAACACTCGACCCAATCCAGCGAAAGTCTAAGTCATGTCCCCATTCCCTAGCATTATGTTGTCTGCAGCCAACATATCGCTTAGGAGAAATAAACATGTCAATCACTCATCCCATCCCTTGGGAGAGGTATAAAACTCAATCAGGACTCTCGCTAACGGTCACGACTCTCACGCAGTCATCCTAATGTCCAACCACAAGCCTAGGGTTTCTAAGTCCAAATGACCTACAACCTAGGCTCTGATACCACTCTAATCTGTCACGCCCCGGGTCGAAACTGCGACCCGGGCTCGCCAACAGATCCGCCGCCCATACGGGAAGCCCCGTATGAACGAAGCGTCTAACCTGCAAAAGATCATCTATACTATACAGATATCAGAGCTGCAATATAAAATGAACAGAAATAAAAAACAACTCTAAGTATAAGTACAGACCAAGTCCTCACATAACTACATATGTCTCTCAAATAAAAGAGTACAACTCGATCCTCACTACAAGATCACTCAACAAGAACTCTCAAAAGGTGAGGGTACAGCTACTCTCAGGGCGACACTGGTAGGGATCTAACTCGCGACTCCCTTACCTCGATCTGAAGAAGCAGCAACAGGAGCAACTGGAACAGGAGTAGAAGTCCCTGGGGAAAAGACACCACGACGGGTGTGAGAACTACGTCCCAAGTAGTTCTCAGTGGGTGCCGCCAACAAGCCCGACGGTCTGCCCACTAAGTCTACTAGAGGCATAAGTAACAAAATATAAACTGAAAGAAAAGACTGGAAAAGTAACTCTACAGCTACTATGCCTCTATCTAGATGCTCAAAAAGTGGAACAGATGATAACATGATGCAACTACTAACTCACACAGTACACTCACCCAATCTATACTGACTGCCGCATAGGGTCCAGTCAAACCTGCGCCCACCTACTGCCGCACATCCTCAACAGGACGGGTCTACCGTAGGGTGTCCATGAAAACTGGCCCAGCCAGAGGGACGGCGTCGACAAGTCGCGATAGCAAGTAACAGGCCCAACTCCGGAGTGGCACTCGAGGGGCGCGACCCCACCGAGTAAAGTATCCGCGCATCTCTGTCGAGCTCAAGAGGCTCATGCAGGCTATAGTCCAAACC
>JAQOTM010001796.1:0-26929 GCA_029168755.2 Tillandsia fasciculata
CTGACTGCCTCAATCTTTGCCGGGTCTACTGCCGACTCCTGCGGCAGAAATCCCATGGCCCAGAAGACCACCTCCCGAAGCCCCCCCCGCCAAAATTCGCACTTCGCCAGCTTGGCGTACAACTTCTTCTCTCGCAGAAGTTGCAGCACAATTCTTAAGTGTTCCTCATGCTCGGCCTCACTTCGGGAGTAGATCAAGATGTCATCGATGAACACCACCACAAATCGGTCCTAAGTATGGTCGGAAATCCGGTTCATTAAATCCATGAATGCGGCAGGGGCATTAGTCAGCCCAAAAGGCATAACTGTAAATTCATAATGCCCGTACCGTGATCTAAAGCCGTCTTAGGAATATCCTCGGCCTTCACCTTCAACTGGTGGTAACCGGACTGCAGATCTATCTTAGAGAAGACACAAGACCCTTGCAGCTGATCAAAAAGATCATCAATGCGCGGCAAAGGGTACTTGTTCTTGATGGTCACTTTATTTAGCTCCCTATAGTCCACACATAGTCGAAGTGACCCATCTTTCTTCTTCACGAATAGCACCGGCGCTCCCCAAGGCGACACACTCGGCCTGATAAAGCCCTTATCCATCAAATCCTGGAGTTGCGCCTTAAGCTCTCGCAACTCAGCCGGTGCCATTCGGTAAGGAGCCTTAGAGATTGGCGCAGTTCCTGGAACTACGTCAATCACAAACTCAATCTCCCTATCTGGCGGCATACTAGTCAGCTCAGGTGGAAAACATCCGGAAACTCGCGGACAATAGGGATATCCCCGAGTCCCGGCGCCGCCGTAGGCCCCTCAACAACACTAGCCAAAAAGGCTACACATCCTCGTTGGATCATCTGTCTCGCTCGGGAAGTCGAAACCATAGAGGCAAAGAAAGCACTCTGACATCCCCGATATACCAATTTCCTGGCCTGGCTCTTTAAAAGTGACAGTCCTTGCGGCACAGTCAATAGTCGCGAAATACCGAGCCAGCCAGTCCATCCCGAGGACCACATCGAAGTCCTTCAGCTGTCTCAAGACCAACAGGTCTGCTGGCATAATCCAGGACTCGATTTGCATCGGGCAGGACCAACAGCACTCCTCCACGTGCAAAGTGTGATCGGGAATCTGAACCTCTCGTGCACGTGGTAAAGGTCCTACCTCTATCCCATGTAATGATGCAAATGATTTACTAATAAAAGAATGCGATGCTCCAGTATCAAATAATGTACGAGTCCTAATGCCAGAAAGTAAGGTGATACCTGCCACCACGTGTTCTGCTGCTGAAGAGTCCTCTACCTGCGCAGCATACACTCGCCCACTCTGAGCTGGAGGGCGATACTCCGTGGGATAGGAAGAAGATGGCCTGCTTGCTGGAGCATATGGTCGCTGAGCTGTCGACCACTGCTGAGACGAAGAAGGAGCAGATGCTGAAGAAGGAGCCGTCGATGGTGCATATGGGCAGGCAGCTCGGAGGTGGCCAGACTGTCCACATCGATAACAGCGGCCAAACCTCAGATCACATGTATCAGAGTTATGCTGTCCCTGACAGAAAATGCACCTAACCGTAGCCTGGGGCTGCCTCGCCTGCTGCCTCTGTCGCGGGGGCCCTTGCTGCCGTGACTGCGATCTCTGTTGATGCGAATGCTGTTGCTGCTGATGTTGCGGTGGCCTCTGGGATCCACCAGGCCCTCGCCGCTCAGAACGTCCGCGGCCGGAAAACTGAGGCCGTGGCGGTCGCGGCGGCCTCCACGAACTGGCTTGCCCCCCGTCGTCCTGCGCTGGTCGCTTCCTGTCAGCGCCTTGAGCGACCAGGCCCCCGTCTGGCGACGACGTGGTCTCCCCTCTCAACCCACTGGGCATGCTCTGCTGCCTCCTCCAAGGTCTGTAGTCTCTGAGCATGCACCAGAGTATAGATCTCTGGGCGCAAGCCCGACTCAAAGAGTTCTACCTGGTGGGGTCCGTCCCTGGCGACATAAGGTACGCAGTTGAGTAACCGCTTGAACTCCTGAAAATAGTCCAATGCTGTCCGGTTGTCTTGCTGGAGATTCTTCAAATCATCTTCCAGCTTTTTCTTCATGCTCGTGGAGAAATACGTATCTAAGATCATCTTCTTGAATTCTGACCAGGGTAGCTGCCGAGTGATTTGAAATTCCAGGGGCTCCACCCGGCGCCACCATGCATCAGCATCCCCGTCTAAGCAGTGTACAGCCATATGTACCCTGTACTTTGGGTCAATGAAGAAGTCCCGAAATAACTTCTCCATCGAAGAAAGCCAAGTCCCGATCTCCCAAGGCTGAGTATTTTGCCCTGAAAACCTGGGCGGTCCCCGCTTACAGAATTGAGTAAGTTTGTCAGAAAACTCCTGCTCCTCTGCAGGAGTCAATGGCCGGGTTGCTCCCTGAGCAACAGGGGATGCCAGGGTCACTGGTACAACTGGGGGATTCACGGCAGGAGAAGAAGGTACGGGAGAATTCTCCGAGGGTGCTACAACAGGCTGCGCCCTCTGTTCTAGCATCTGCGTCAGCCGGCTCATGGCCTCCTCCTGACGCCGAACAGCTTCAGACATCTGGGCCATCTGAGCCTGCAGCTCTTGCACCTCACTCTGCTGGCCCTGCTCGGACTCCTCCTGATCGGGTTCAGGGGAATCAGGTTGAGAACGCGTCAACATTCTACGTCGCGGAGGCATCCTACCACAAGAAACCATTCTCAGTATCATCACCCCACACGACCCAATCTTAGCGAAAGTCAAAGACATTCTCCTATTTCTGTGACTTTATGTTGTCTGCAGCCAACATAACTGTCTACCAGAAGTAGGCTAGGTCGATCCTTCTTACTTTACTAGAAGAGTTAAATAAGTAACCCAACGACTTCTGCAAAATTATCACGTCTCTCATACCCTATTATCCTAGGGTCTGCCAAAAGCCTAGGGTTTCCTAAGTCCCAACTGACCTATCCCTAAGCTCTGATACCAACTTTAATCTGTCACGCCCCGGAACCCGGGCTCGCCAACAGATCCGCCGTGCACACGGGATTTCCCGCGAACACGAAGCGCTGGTAACCTGCTCTGATATAATATGAACAGTTCAAGAGCATAATATCGAGCTGAATAGAAGAACCACATAGTATTTCAGACTGGAAATACAAATACTACTGTAATAAGTACAATAATCTCCCAGCTCACCAAAATAGTACATCCAGCTGGCGGAAGCCAGACCCAAAATAAAGGAGAATATTACAGTCAGAGTGGAGGGTACGACATCTATCTACAGCTCTCAGTCTCCCAGGAGATCTATCTATTCAGCGATCCCCTTACCTTTATCAGCTGCTGATGGCCTAGCAGCTCCCGCAGATGACTCTGCAAAAATAAAGAAGAAGAAAGAAATGGAAACAATAATGGGGGTGAGAACTACCAGATAAACCAGCAGCCTCCCCTAGTGGGTAAAACCTCAACTCTGACGCACCCACTAGGACTACTAGAGGCAACAGGAAAGAACAGTTGTAAGCTATAAAGACTGCTGATAAAAAGGAAACTACCACCACCATGCCTCTAAATGCCAAGCAATAGAATAACTAAATGTATGAATCAGTGTATAAATGCCTGTCTGAATGAACTCAATCTGGTGTCACTAGCAAAACTGGTACTTCCTGCTGTGTCTTGCCAAATCGGGTATAACGCCGATGGGGGATAGTATTTGCCAAATCGGGTATGCCGATAGGGGATAATGTTGGCCAAATCGGGGGTGCCGATAGGGGATAATGTTGTAACACACTCCGGAGTGGCACTCGAGGGGAGCGACCCACACGAGTAAAGTATCTCAGTAATAAGTATCAGAGGTGCCATAAATTAGCAGGACTGGATCATGACTATGATCAAAGTGGGAAACCATCCACTAGGACAACCCGATCCCAACTGACGCAATAAACCAGACTCAACCCCAATCTGATGCAAGGATAATCCTCTGGTCGACCGCCTACTGTCCACGGTCACCGCAATACCCCACAAGTCCACAACCTTGGCTACACTATCCCGAACCCCTGCTCACACTTGAGCAACAACATCTGAATGCAAAGGACAACAATAAAACATGTTCAAATCCCAATATGATAGTGTAGCAATGAATAGTGGCCTTACCTGATGTCCGGGCATGCATGCAACTGTCTTTATTTTTAAAAGTGGTAAAATAGAGTCAACGGTTTAAAAACAATTGATTTACTGAATAAAAGTCATTTGCATGCGAGATCATAGCCTTTGTCTCAATCACAGTGTCCCAAGATAAGTTATCATATCATTTGTGGGGTTACATTAATTTTTAGGGGAGTTTATCCCAGCGGTCCTTGTCATTTGTCATATTAATTTGTCCCAATGGTTCTCATTAATTGTCCTGTTAGTTGTCCTGTTAGTAGTCCTGTTAGTAGTCCTTTTAGTAGTCCTGTTAGTAGTCCTGTTAGTTTGTCCCAATGATTTAATTGTCATATTTTAGGGGATTTCTAGTAATCCCAGTGAGCTTGTCAAAAATGAGGTAAGCAACAACCGCCCACCTTGATCAGCTCAAACAACACCCCAGGTAGTCTCCTGGTTGTCTACAGTCCTCAAATCCTGCAAATCAGCGCACAGCTGGTCAAAATAACTCCTAAAAAGTACAATATTTGCTGTTTTTCAGACAGCACGGAAAAAGAGGAATTTTTCACCTCTAATATGAGCTCCTAAAATCCCAGAAAAATCACGGTTGCGTTCCTCGCGAAGAGTAGATCAAAATCGACTCTTTAAACGCCTCGATCTGATGCTCCTACGTCAAGATAAAAATCGGAGAAGTTGGTGCTGTCCAAAAATCATCACAGTAAAAAGGGGGTCAAAGAGGACCTAAAAACTGTGCCAAAAGTACGAAATGGAGCAAAATGATCAATACGGAAATCGAAGCCCTACCTCTTACGGTCGCGCTGTCGCAAAAATCGTCCAAAAATTCCACCTGGTTAGCCCGCAGTGAATTTTCGACGGAACTGCGACGGGAAATGGGCCTAAAAGAAAATCGTCGCAGTGCGCCGCGTCGCAGATAACTCACAATCTGTAACTCCAGAAATTCTGAGATTCTAGAGAGAGAAAGAAGAGAGAGAGAGGAACAACTTTTGTATTTGGCACTTTGCCTGATTCTCACTCTAAGGCCCGCAAAACGAGGCACAAATGAGAGGGGGTGGGGACTTCTATATATAGTGGGCCAAAAGGGAATATTCCCACACGGGATCAGATCCGAACAGGAAACACCGAATGGGCCAACCAGAATGCGCCACGTGTTGCCCAACAGGAAACAGCCTGTGCAGGGCCAATAGAAATCTGCCACGTGTCCACGTGGTCCACATGCCCGGTCCGCGCTCCGGGTCTTCCGGAAAATGTCAGCCAATGGGGTGCTGCCACGTGTCACCCATCTAGAATCTTCTAGAAGCCGGCCATCCAATGGGAAGCTGCCACGTGGCAGATGGAATTTTCGGTGCACCCGGTGCACGCCAGGCCGTGGACCGCGCACCCGAGCGCCTGCCCGCGCTGCCCGCCTGCCCGCGCTGCCCGCGCTGCCCGCGCCGCTCTCCCCGCGCTCCGCCGCTGCCCCGCCGCTGCGCCGCTGCCCGCCGCCGTGCGCCGCCGCCCGCCGCCGCTCGCCGCGGCGGCCGCCGCGGCCGGAACAGTAATTCCGGCCGGCCGGAACAGTAATTCCGGTGAACAGTACCAATGTGCCGAAAAATAAAGCGAATATACCATTTTGACCGTTTTCGCGCGCTGAGTCCAAATCCGCCGTCCGTTTCGCCAAATTCTCATCCGAAATTTTGCCGAAAGCTCCCGGAAATTTCCGTTTGCTCCGATTTTCGCGCAGAGTTTCTTAAAAATATCTAATTTCGCTTCTACAAGCTCCGATGCACAGTACAAGCCTTCTACAGTCACTATTAATGTTGCGGAGGTTCTGCGGGGGTCCGGATCATCACATATAAAATTCCCTGATGATCTCAACACAAAAACCCATCTTTGGTTGAACTCTGCCAAGTGGCCGAATATGACTTCGTTCCAAAAGCCTTGCAAAGTCTGGCACCTCACGACATAGCTCATTAAAATTCACGTGTCGCTCTCCAATGCATGTGCGGTTTGCAAATCTGGCACGGCGTTTTGCACTCACATGCGTTTCGCTTTCATCAACATTTGATCTCCGTTGAGAGCGCTCGCGTATTACCGGTCCACCGGTACTTCTACGCGGAGGAGAATCCGCACCCTTCTTTTTCCTTGGAGCCATAGGTGCTTTCCCCTTTCCTTGAACCGTTTCTTCTTCATATTCAGATGAATGTTCAGAATCTGAGCTTGTCGAACCTTCCTCTCGTGATCGTTTAGTAGTCTTCTTCTTTTCAGAACCACGACCACGTCCACTTCCAGTGGCCATTAAGATCACTAGTGCAAGAAGCCATGAAAATGCCATTTCCTACAAACAACACAATGCACTATGATTTGATCTTATAGGAATGCTTAAACATGTCTAAGAAACATTCTAAACATGTCACAATTGATGATTCAGCATTTAAAATCCATTTACATCAAAAGCCCTAAAATTTCAATTTTCTCTATGTTAAGAACACATGCAAATGATAGATTCAATCATATAAGCATGAAAATCTGAATCTAAATGCATAGAGATGTACCAAATATGTTCTAAACATGAGTTAAGGGTAATTTATGCAAGAGATTTAATTAGAAGCAAAGATCTATTCAAAAATCTCTAAAAACAACATTAAAACCTAAAAACTAGGGTTTTGAAGTTAAAGAAAGCAAGATTCATGAAAAAACTTACAAATGAGAGCAACAAATCTCTTGATCTTGAAGAAAATACCCTTAGAGATGTTTTAGAGAGAGAGAGGGAGTGTTTTGAAATGGGAGAGATGAATTAAAAACCTTGGAGTTCCGGAATATAAAGAAATCCAGATCGCGTACCGGTACAAGTAGTCGCGTACCGGTACGCAGTGCAAAAACCGAAAATCCTTCGTTCGGGTTCCGGATTGAAAATTCTGATCCGGATCCGCAATTTAGTTCCGGTACTAAACATGGAGTACCGGTACACAAGAGAAAAACAGAGATTTTCATGTTTCGGGATCCGGATTGGGTTTTTGATCCGGAATCTTTGTTCCGGTACTAAAATTCAAGTACGGGTACACCAGAGCCAGAAAAACAGAAAAATTTCATAAAAGCCAGAAAAAGTATGTAAGCACTTTAGCGCATCAACTTTAAACAAAAGTCATCGTTTCATGCAACAAGAAATAGATTATACCAAATCTATCAAAAATACTCAAAAATGAAACGAAAATTTATGAAAATTAAAACTCTTAAAGTTGAACAACTTCAATCACATCTAACATGATCTTATGCGTAATGCCTTTATCAAATCATCAATTTTGGTAAAGAAAATGAAATACCAAGATCAATAGATGTTTGAAATCCCAGATAAGTTAGATAATATATCTAGACAATCTGTTGAAGAGAGTGGCTCTTTGAGCATCTTTCATCAAAAAAAAAATCCCACCTTATACCAACCTTGAAATTTGACAGAGTCAAGTATTTCAATATGCATTTCATCATCATTTTTTTTAAACAAAAAAATTGCTTTGCATACATGGGGTATCTTTTTCTTTTCTCCATGTGGTGGTAGTTTTCACACTCCTCATTGGGATGTAACTCTTTCCACATCTTTTGAGCATTTTACTTTTCTTTGACTCCCCCTCAATTGGCTATCAATTATTTAATATATAAGGTATTCAACCAAAAATTGATCTCGCATTTATACTCGACTAAACAGTCAAATAAGATAATGACTATACCAAGAGATCATTGAGAGAGAAATTGACTTTGATCACTTAAAAGATGACTTAATTAACATAAATGATCATTGCAACATTGAAATATTATGATGTCAAAAGCATAATAAATTTCTAAATGCGTGAAAAGATGCAATTAAAGTCAATATGACCAATGCTCAATTAAAAAATATAATGAAGTGTCTTCAAGATTATGATTATGGAGTAAAGTTGATAATCCATATAAAATTAATTTGGAGTGAATGAACGTGAAGCCTTTTTTTTTTATTCAATGCACTTGTTCAATAAAAACCCTTTTGTTCAAAAACAAAATATAAAAACGAAGAGCATTGAAATCATGTAATGCAAAGATTTAAGAAAAATATGAAAGGGAAAACCAATCAAAGCATTACATATAGTCATAAGCTATTTAGAACTTAAGACAAGGAAAGATATCACCTTTCCGAATCCAAAATCGCTGGATTTTGGGTTGTCTTGATTCGTTGTGCCCGGGGGTTGTAGCTTTGACTGTTGATCCACCTTAGGTCTTTGCCTTGCAATGATCCACTTGAATGATTGATGTTGTGGCTCGGACCTTTGGTGGGTTGAGTGAACTCCTTTGACTTGATGTGTCTTTTGATTCCGTTGAGTCCGCTCCGTAGATGAAGTTGCCGAAGGATTTTTCTTTCTCTTTTTCGGGCAATTCTTCACCAAGTGTCCTTCAAGTCCACATAGGTGACAAGTTCTTTCCTTCAATTTTATTGTGGAACTTGAAGCATGCACAGTTTGATTCTTTTTAAATCCCAAACCAACCTTGCTTGTTTGACCTAATCCGGGCATACTTTCTAGTTTCTTGGAACCGGTCGAAGGCCTTTGTATGTCGGATTTGAGTTGATGAACTTGCTTGGTCAAAGCTTGGTTGGTGACATGAATTTCTTCAAACTGTTTTTCAAGAAAACCAATCTTGTCCATATATAATTTTGCGTTCGTCTCCGATTGGTTTAGCTTTTCTTGGAGGATTTTATTATTATTCAATAAACGTCCTTGTTCCTCCTCGAGATCATGAAGTTTGATCTTTAAAGCTTGATTCTCGTCTTGAACCTCAAGTCGTTGCTTTCTCAACTTCTTGATATGCTTGGCCATCTTCTTTGATTCCGCAAGAAGTTGTTGGTATGCCTCAACGAGTTCTTCTTCGTCCGACTCCCCCTCACTTGATGACTCTCCTCCGGATGTTGATGTTTCATGCAAAATCAAAGGAATAGAGTCAGTGACTAAAGATGATAAACACAAATTAGAAGAGGGAATTTGAGAGGCATGAAAAGCAACAATTTTTTCTTTTTCCTCTTCACTTGAGGTCGATTCATCGTAACTAGAATCGTCCCAAGTTTTTGCTTGCAAAGCCTTCTTTTTGTATGATTTCTTAGAAGGACAATCCGTTGAAATATGGCCGTAGCCTTTGCATCGATAACATCGGATTTCCCCTTCGAAATCATCTTTTTCTTTTTCTTTAGAAGGTTTTGCAGCGCCTTTGAGTTTAGAGGATTTAGAACCCGATGATCCTTTAGATGGTTTCGTGGATGAAGATCCATCGGTTCGATTCTTCCAAAATTTCCGACGAAATTTCTTTGTGATCCGCGCCAATTGTTCTTCAAAATCGGCAAGAGAGATTTCATCGTCGGAACTCGATTCGTCATCTTCTTCCTTTGTTGATTTGAACGCAATACCTGTAAGCTTAGAAGAAGACTTGGAAGAAATTTGATTAGTAGGAAAAGTCATCTCATAAGTTTGCAAAGCACCTACTAATTCCTCTACACTCATCTCATCCGGATGACTAACGGTTTCAATGGCGGTAACCTTTGCCCTAAACCGTTCCGGAAGAGTCCGAAGTATCTTTCTTACAATTTTCGACTCCGGGATCTTTTCTCCTAAATTAGCACATGTATTTATTACATCTTGAAGTCTAGTGTAATAATCTGTAAACAATTCATGCTCTTCCATATGAATAGAGTCAAATTGACTTGTAAGCATCTGGAGCTTTTGAATTTTTACAAGATTAGTACCCTCATGTGTAATTTTGAGAATATCCCAAATTTCCTTCGCGGTTTCACACGCGGAAATTCTTGTAAACTCAGTCGAGGAAAGAGAATTATATAAAGCGTTCATACCTTTCCCATTGTAAGAAGATCTTTCGATTTCCTCTTTGGACCATCTAGAGCGAGGTTTTGGGGTAGTAGAATTTCCTACTTCCTCAACAGGATGCACCCAACCGTATTCCACGGTTTGCCAAACACGCTCATCAATAGAGATGAGAAAAGCTCTCATCCGCACTTTCCAATATGCATAATTGGTCCCATCAAAAAGAGGAGGTCTAAAAATATTACCACTTTCACCCGACATGATAGATAAACCTAAAACCCGCTCTGATACCAATTGTAGAGTTATTTAGGATCCACAAGGATCTAAATAGGTACTATCAAACACCTAGAGGGGGGTGAATAGGTGTAATATTATAAAAACCAATCTCAGTGCAAAAATAAAAACCAATGCGGAAAATAAAAATCAACACACCGAGATTTACGTGGAAACTCCAATCCAGGAGAAAAACCACGGGACCAACACGCAATAACAATCCACTAAGAAAAAGAAGAATAACAAGGTGATTACCGACTCCACGGACTCAAACCCCTCCTTCAAATTCTTCGGACCTTGCGCTCCACCGATTGCACGTCCACTGCACACGTTCGAATCCACGAACGCCACTCGAATCCACGAGCACACGTTTCGAATCCACGAAACGCCTTCAACACACCGAATCCACGGTGCTACGTCGAATCCACGACGCAAACTCAGCCGATAATGAAATATAGGCTTCGATGGTGATCCTTTGCTTAGATTGTCATTGAAGAACCGTAGAAAGAAATTCTAAGCAAAGTTTAGATCAATTCGACAAAAGATAGATCTTGGAAGAACCGTCGAATTGACCTAAAAGAGGCTAAAAAGAAGAACGATAAAAACCTAGCCTCTAGGGTTGCTCTCGAGTGTTTTCGGTATTGGTCATTTTATTCGAGAAACCCTAAGTATCTATTTATAACCCTTGGAAACATATTAGAGTCGGTTTAGGAAACTTTTCCGAGGTAACATTGTGTACCGGTACCACTTATCACGTTCCGGTACTCAATGGTGCAAAACACAGATTTTTCTATTGTGTTCCGGTACGCGAGTCTGTGTTCCGGTACGCAATACAAATTTCAGAAAATTCTGTGTCGGGTTTGAGGAACTTCAAGTGTGGTTCCGGTACTCAATGTAAAAACTGATTTTTCCAAGATAAACTTTATCCAAAACAAACCAATTACCGGAATCCAAACTTAAAACAAGTTGTAAGTTAAAACCAAGTTCCTAAAACCAAGTCTAAACCGGTTTTCATTAATTTCCTGTTTCCAATGATTATAAACGAACTTTAATCACCATGAACAATATTTAATCATACCTGAGAGTTGACTTGGGCTCATGTTGAATCTTCAATGAGTCTACGAAGGCTGATTTGACAATTTGATCCCTTTAAGACTCCGACTCAACTCACTGACTTGACTCACGAAATATGCCAACACCAAAATGCCGTAACAAAGGGATCTAATTCTATGTTCTTGTGGGTGTGTAACCTTGTCGAAGTCCCTATTCTGGCCAAGTATAGCCCCGGCGACTTTCCAATTGGTGAGCACAGGCATTCTGAGGGCTTGGGCAGTGCCGTGCTCAACCTTGCTGCACTCTGATTGGCCTCGGATTGGTGGTTGGCCGATGTCGCTCCCGAAACATCAAAAATAGCAATATATTTTGCCCCAGTGCGCTACACGATGTGCGGCTTCTCTCCGGATAGTGAGCATGGGCTCAGAATGTCGAGATCTTTGATCTAGGGCTGTTAGTTCGATTCCAAACATGGGATCATGGGTATAGGATCTAAAAAACCTATGCTCTCTTTGTACTTTATGTAAAAATTGAATGGATCTAGGGTTTTTATGCAAAATATGAAAATGTGTTGCCTCGGGCATCATGCATAAGAAATGTATGACCTTCGAACTAGTCGTCCTAAGTCCTAATGCTTTTTGCAGAGCAATAACCGAGTTTTGGTGCGATTTTTGGCAAATTATCGACCCGTTTCTCTTGGGGAATCATGTTCAAACATCACAGAGGCCCGAGATCTATTTTTGGATGAGGTTGTATTACCTCCATGATGTTTGGAGATGACAAGTAGGCTTACGGTGGGTCCCAATGCCAAATCGGCACTTTTCGGGAACCCGGTAGGGCGGATTTCAAAATTTACGCACTCGGCTTACGCCACTTGGTATGCTGCTGTCCCAACACTTAAAAGGGAGTGTCTTGGGATAGCGAGGATAGTTGAATGGCGTTCAGAGTGTTTCAATACACTTCTGGGCTAAACAGGACTTGAAAATGCTAAATCGGGTGATATTGGGTGCAGACTTTCATTGCGCGGGTTGATGCTATTTGCAGCAGCCTTTGGGTTTTGTTTGCTGACTGTTTAGTGAGGTCCGGCACCTTAAATCACAGCAAGAAGGCTGCAGGTGGCTCCAGTGCCGAAATGGGCATCCGGGAGTAAAATAGGTGAAATTCAGGATCTTAGTGTCCTATTATGGGGCACTTGTGATGTGGTTGGCCCAACGCCATAAAGATTGGTGTTTTGGGACATCGGGTGATCTACTATGACTTATGGCATGTCTTGAAACATTCTAGGGAATTAGTTTGGGGTTTTGGTGGGTTTAGTCATGATTTTTCGCATTGGTCGGAAATCGGTTAAAGAAATCGATGTTCTAATTGTCGTTCAGATTATTTTATTAGCAACTTAGGGTTGTGGGGGAGCGGGGGGAGGGGGGGGATATCGATCATTGTGTGAGCCTATTGTACTCTGATAGAGTTGGCTCTGTCACGCCCCGGGTGTAAACCGGAACCCGGGCTCGCCAACAGATCCGCCATGCACACGGGATTTCCCCCGTACACGAAGCGCTGGTAACCTGCTCAGATATAATATGACAATAAAGAGCATAATACAGAGCTGAAATAGAAGAACCACATAGTACCTCAGACTGGAAATATAAATAAGTACAACAATCTCCCAGTTCACCAAATAGTACAACTAGCTGGCGGAAGCCAGACCCAAATAAAAGGAGAATCCACAGTCTGGGTGAGGGGTACAGCGTCTATCTACAGCTCTCAGTCTCACCGGAGATCCATCTATTCGGCGATCCCCTTACCTCGATCCGCTGCCGATGGCCTAGCAGCTCCCGCAGATGACTCTGCAAAAATAAAGGAAAAGAAAGAGACAGAAAATAGCAATGGGGGTGAGAACTACCAGATAAACCAGCAGCCTCCCCTAGTGGGTAAAAACCTCAACTCTGACGCACCCACTAGGACTACTAGAGGCAAAAGGGAAAAGGGAAAGTGGTAAGATACATAAGATGCTGAAACAGGTAAACTACCACTACTATGCTGTCAAAACTGTATGCATGCATCAGAATTGGTATCTGTCCAAATAAACTCAATCTAGACACCAGTAACAACTGGTACTGCCTGCTCAGCGGAATCTGCACACACGGCTCGAAACCGCGGGGTGGCTCGCACGGCTCGCATCCCAACATAAGTATCAGACCGGCACACACGGCTGGGTCTGAAAAAGCCCACCTCCGGAGTGGCACTCGAGGGGAGCGACCCACACGAGTAAAGCATCTCTGTCATCAGTATCTCAAGTATCTCTGTAGCACATACTCAATATAGCAGGACTGGATCATAACTATGATCAAAGTGGGAAACTCCATCCACTACAGAAACCCAATCCCCAGCTGATGCAATGAACCAGACTCAACCCCAATCTGGTGCAAGGAAAACATCTGGTCGACCGCCTACTGTCCGCGGTCACCGCAATACCCCACAAATCCATGATCTGGCTACACTATCCCAAATCCCTGCTCATACTTGAGCGACAACATCTGAATGCAAAGGAAAGTGATAAAACATGCCAAGTCCCAATATGATAGTGTAGCACTAAATAGTGGCTAACTGGACGTCCAAGAAAGCATGCAGTTATTTAAAAGCTGTAGAAAAGTGTCAATATTTATTTTAAAAGAATATTGATTTACTGGAAAAAGTTATTGTAGCCTTTGTCCCAATCACAGTGTCCCAACATAAGTCATTATATAATCTGTGGGGTTAAATCAAATTTTAGGGGAGTTCATCCCAGCGGTTCTCATCAATTGTCATGTTAGTTTGTCCTGTTAGTTTGTCCTGTTAGTAGTCCTGTTAGTAGTCCTGTTAGTAGTCCCAATGGTTCTCATCAATTATCATATTATTTGTCCCAATTGTTCTCATCAATTAAATTTTAGGGGAGTTCCAGTAATCCCAGTGAGCTTGTCAAAAATGAGGTAAGCAACAACCGCCCACCTCGAGCAGCTCACACCACACCCCAGGTAGTCTCCTGGTTGTCCACAGTCCTCAAATCCTGCAAATCAACGCTCCCGGTATAAATACAAATCCCAAAAAGCACAATATTTGCTGTTTTTCAAACAACACGGGAAAAGAGGAGTTTTTCACCTCTATACAGTGCTCAGGAAAATCCAGAAAAATTACGGTTGCGTTCCTCGCGAAGAGTAGATCAAAATCGACTCTTTAAACACCTCGATCTGATGCTCCTACGCCAAGATAAAAATCGGAGAAGTCGACACTGTCCAGAAATTTCCACAGCAAAAAGGGGGGTCAAAGAGGCCTTGGAAACCGTGCCAAAAGTGCGAAATGGAGCAAAGTGATCAACACGGAAATCGAAGCCTTACCTCTTACGAACGCGCTGTCGCAAAAATCGTCGAAAAATTCCTCCTGGTTAGCACACAGGTAATTTCCGACGGAACTGCAAAGGGAAATGGGCCTAAAAAGAAAATCGTCGCAGTGCGCCGCGTCGCAGATAACTCACTACCTGTAACTCCAGAAATTCTGAGATTTGGAGGAGAGAGAGAAGAGAGAGAGAGAAAGAAATTTTGTAGAGGGCCCAAACTCTGGTTCTCTCTCTAAGGCACGCAACCCGAGGTGGGAATGAGGAGGGGTGGGGGACCCCTATTTATAATGGGCTGGGGCTCCACACAGGATCGGATCCGAACAGGAAACACCGAAATGGGCCAACCAGAAAGCGCCACGTGTCCACAAAACAGCAAACAGCCAGTGCAAGCCTAATGAAAAATCGCCACGTGGCCACGTGGTGCACGTGATTGCTCCACGCTCCGGGTTTTCCGGAAAATGTCGGCCTATAGGGTGCTGCCACGTGTCACAGTCCCCGTGGGCTTCTAGAAGCCGGCCAGCCAATGGGGAAGCACCACGTGGCAAGGGGGGTCTTCGGTGCACCCGGTGCACGCCATGCCGTGGACCGCGCACCAGCGCCCCCTGCCCGCGCCTGCCCGCGCTGCCCGCGCCGCGCGCCTCCGCACTCTGCCGCTGCGCCGCCGCTGCGCCGCTGCCCGCCGCCGTGCGCCGCCGCCCACCGCCGCTCGCCGGTCACCGCCGGCCGCCGGAACAGTAATTCCGGCCGGCCGGGTTACTGTTCCGGTGAACAGTGCCGATGTGCCGAAAAATAAAGTGAATACACCATTTTGATCGTTTTCGCGCGCTGAGTCCAAATACGACGTCCGTTTCGCCAAATTCTCATCCGAAATTTTGCAAAAAGCTCCCAGAAAATCCCATTTGCTCCGATTTTCGTGCAGAGTCTATATTAAATATCCAATTTCAAATCTACAAGCTCTGTTTCACCGAATAAGCTCCCCACAGTCACTGTTTAATGTTGCACAGTTCCTGCGGGAGTCCGGATCATCACATCCTCCCCCACTAAAAAGAGTTTCGTCCTCGAAACGAGACTAAACAATACTTCTCAGTCCGATGTCCCGAATAAGTAGGGGTGAGCATTCCTCATCTCCGACTCGAGCTCCCATGTAGCCTCGCGTCGTCATGATTGCCCCATTGGATTTTCACATAGGGAATGGCCCGATTGCGCAATTCTCTCACCTCTCGATCCAGAATTTGCAGTGGGCGCTCCTCATACCGCAAATCCTCGCTGATCTCTAGCGGTGTGAAGTCGATGACGTGCGATGGGTCGAAGACATACTTCCTTAAAGTAGAGACATGAAATACATTATGGACACCAGCAAGCCTCGGAGGGAGTGCAAGTCGGTAGGCACTGGCCCGATACGCTCCAATACCTCAAAGGGTCCAATATATCGGGGCTAAGTTCCCACGAATGCCGAACCTCCTGATTCCTTTGGATGGCGAGACTTTCAGGAATACATGATCTCCAACTTGAAATTCTAAGTCTCGTCGCCGAACATTAGCATAAACTCCTTGCGGTCTTGTTGGGCGGTCTGAAGAGTGTCTGAAGATGCCGTCGAATCACCGGACCTTCTCTTCTGCCTCTAACAACACATCTGGTCCCAAGGTCCGCCTCTCCGCCCACATCACTCTAGTAAATTGGTGATCGACACTTGCGTCCATACAACGCTTCAAACGGAGCCATCTGAATGCTCGCTTGAAAGCTATTGTGTACGCGAATTCAGCCAAAGATAGATGTCGAAATCCACCCTCGCCGAAAATCCAGGACGCAACCCCTCAACATGTCCTCCAGGATTTGTATCGTCCGCTCGGACTGCCCATCAGTCTGCGGATGAAAAGCTGTACTGAACCTGAGTTCAGTCCCCAAGGCTGTTTGCAAAACTCTCCAGAAATGCGAAAACAAACCTGGGTCTCTATCCGAAAACAATGGAGGCGGGTACTCCATGTAATCTAACTATCTCGGCTTAGATATAAACTGGGCTAGTCGCTCAAGTGCCACGTAGTCTGCATGGGCAAGAAATGCGCTGAATTGGTAAGTCGATCTACAACTACCCGATAGCATCGGCTCCTCCTTGTGCCTTCGGTAGCCCGACCACCAAAGTCCATTGTAATGGGTCCCATTTCCACTCGGAAATTGGGGAGACTTTGTAACTTGCCTGCTGGCACTCGATGCTCAGCTTTCACCTGCTGACAAGTTAAACACTGAGCCACAAATCTCCCGATATCCCTTTTCATGCATTCCACCAAAAGTGTGCCTTGAGGTCTTTATACATCTTAGTCCCACCAGGATGTAGGGTATAAGGTGTATAATGGGCCCCTCGCAATATTTGTTCTCTAATCTCTGTATCCACTGGCACACACGCTCGGGTTCCTGAATCTCAGTATTCCCGAGGCATCCACAGTAAAGTCCCCAGACTGATTACTCGGAATTATGATCTCTAATCCTGGGTCAAGTGGGGGTCCTCACTCTGTTCTCCTAATCCTGTCTAGCAGAGTGGGCTGCAAGACTAAAGATGTCAGTCTAGCAGTGACCCCAGGGGACACAACCTCCAACTCGAGTCGTCTCATCTCCTCTAATAGCGGGCCTGGTCCTGTGATCAACATAGATAAACTTTGCACCGCTTCTACTAGGCTCACTCGGCGTCAGCGACCACATTCGCCTTGCCTGCTGGGTGGTAGAGAATATCTACATCATAATTCTTTAATAGCTCTAACCACCTACGTTGCCTCAAATTTAGTCTCCTTCTGCGTGAACAGATACTTTAGGCTCTTGTGGTCGGTGTAGATTTCACAGTGCTCTCATACAGATAATGACGCCAAAACTTTAGTGCAAACACTAGCAGCAGCAGTTCTAAGTCATGGGTAGGGTAATTCTTCTCATAATCCTTGAGTTGCCTTGATGCATAAGCAATTACCCTCCCTTCCTGCATCAGCACACAACCAAGTCCGCTATGTGATGCATTGCTGTAGATCACATATCCTTTCCCCATAACAGGAAGGGAAAGGATAGGAGCGGTCATCAGTCTATTCTTCAGCTCCTCAAAACTCCTTTGACAGTCCTCACTCTAGATAAACTTTACTCCCTTATGCGTCAAGCGAGTGAGGGGTGTGGAGAGCTTCGCAAAGCCTTCCACAAACCGACGGTAATACCCAGCTAAACCCATAAAGCTACGTACCTCAGAAACCGTCGTCGGTCGGGGCCAATCACGGACTGCCTCAATCTTTGCTGGGTCCACTGCCACTCCTGCGGCAGAAATCACATGGCCCAAGAAGACTACCTCCCGAAGCCAAAATTCGCACTTCGCCAGCTTGGCATACAACTTTTTCTCTCGCAGAAGTTGCAGCACGATCCTTAAGTGCTCCTCATGCTCAATATCACTTCGGGAGTAAATCAAGATATCATCAATGAACACTACTACGAATCGATCCAAGTATGGTCGGAAGATCCGGTTCATTAAATCCATGAATGCGGCAGGGGCATTAGTTAGCCAAAAGGCATAACTGTAAATTCATAATACCCGTACCGTGATCTGAATGCCGTTTAGAATATCCTCGGCCTCCACCTTCAACTGGTGGTAACCGGATTGCAGATCTATTTTAGAGAAGACACAAGACCCTTGCAGCTGATCAAAAAGATCATCAATGCGCGGCGGCAAAGGGTACTTGTTCTTGATGGTCACTTTATTTAATTCTCTATTGTAGTGCACGATTTCTGCGAATTAGCAAAACTCGAAATAGTAAAACATTTAAAATACTTGTAACACGTTTCAAATATGATTACAAGTGGGTTTGAAGCGTTTCGAATCAACGCAAAAGCCGTTGAGTCGAAAAGTGAGTTGTGGTTGAGAAACGAAGCCTCAAGTTGCAAAATTGGGACTCGTGTTCGCCGAGTTCGCAAAATGGCAAAATTCGGCGAGAAGACTTGTAACGTGTTTTAAATATGATTACAGTCGAGTTCGGTGGTTTCGGGCTGACGCGAAGGGCATCGGGTCGAAAAGTGACTTGAACCCGAGGACTTAGCAAATTCTGAAATTTTCTGAAATTGGTGATCACGAAGCATTTTCGGAGCCCTGTTTCGGAGACTTAGAGTGCCCCAAAAATTTAAAAGAAATCGTGGGGTGTCTCACAAAAGTTTTCTTATTAAAAGGGCGAAAAACCTAGGTATGTTATTAAGGAAAAATCGGAGAACGAAGCGAAGAAAAATGCTTCGTGAATTCTGAAACTGCAGTTTTGACAGTGCAAGTTAATCGCGAAGCATTTTCGGAGCTCTCTTTCGAGGGCTTAGAGTGCCCCAGAAATTTAAAAGAAATCGTGTGGTGTCTCACAAAAGTTTTCTTATTAAAAGGGGCGAAAAACCTAGGTATGTTATTAAGGAAAAAATCGGAGAACGAAGCGAGGAAAAATGCTTCGTGAATGCTGAAACTGCAGTTTTGACAGCGCAAGTTAATCGCGAAGCATTTTCGGGGCTCTCTTTCGAGGGCTTAGAGTAGTCCAAAATTTTAAATAAAATCGTGGGAAGTTTAAGGAAAATTTGTAGATTAAAGGGGCGAAGAAAAATTTCGATTTGGATTTCTCAGTTGACGGGAAAACGTGGTGAAAGAGGGCTATCCGAAAAAGTTCACTGCAGGAAAAACTGCAGGAAAAAGGGGGCAGTTTTGGAATATTTTTGAAATTGAGGGGCATTTTAGTAAATTCCCCTTTTTCTCCACCCACCCTCCTGCAGGGAATTAATTCCCCTGCTCTCTCTCTTTCTCTCTCCTGCAGAAGCAAGAAACGAAGGGAAAGAAGAAGAAGAAAAAGAAGAAGAAGAGAAAGGAAAGAGAAGAAAAGAAAGAAGAAAGAAGAAGAAGAAGAAGAAGAAAGAAGAAGAAGAAGTAGAAGGAGAAGGAAAAGGTATTCTCCCCTCTATCTCTCTCTCTTTCTCTCTCTCTCTCTCTCCCTCTCTCCCTCTCCTTCTCTTTCTTGGCTGAAGGGTGGGGGATGGCTGCGGCTGCAGCTTGGGCTGCAGCTGCGCTGCTTTCAATGCAGCAGCAGCTGCTCCTGCTGCTGCCCAGCTGCTGGCAGCAGCTGGGCAGCATGGCTGCTGCGCAAGGCAGCAGGCAAGGCTGCCTGCGCAGCTGCTAGAGCTGCAGCAGCTGCTGCTGCTACCAGCAGCAGCGCAGCTGCAGGCTCTGCTGCTTGGGCAGCAGCTTGCTGCTGCTGCCCAGCAGCAGAGTTGGGAAAGAGAGGAACAAAAAAAAAAAAAAAAAGAAAAAAAAAAAAAAATAAGAAGAAGAAGTTATATATATATATATTATATATATATCTTATATATATAATATATATATATATATATATATATATATATATATAGAGAGGAGGTGGGGAGAGAGGCAGCAGCTTATGCTGCTGCCTTGCGCAGCTGCAGCTGCTGCTGCTTTGTGCAGCTGCAAGCTGGCTGCAGCTGCTGCTGCTGCAAGCATCAGCAGCAGCTGCAGCAGGAGCTGCTGCTTGGGCAGCAGCTATACATGCTGCTGCCCAGCAGCAGGGCATCCTTACAAAAAAAAAAAGAGAAGAAAAAGAAAAGAAAAGAGGAAGAGAAGGAAGATAAAAACTTCTTTTCTTCTTTTTCTTCAATGCAAAAATTTAAATCTCTCGATTTTGCAAAATGCAAAATTTAGGAATTTGAGGGTGGGGGAATTGCTTAAATTGAGCTCCTCTAAAATTTAGAGAGCATTGGCTTTCTTCCAATGTAAAGTTGCAATTCTCGACTTACCAAGTGCAAAATCGAAGAATTGGGGGGAAATTGCTCAAATTGAGTTTTTTTCAAAATTTGGAGGGCTTTTTGACCCCGGATCGAGTTGAGCAAGTTTCTTTTTGGCAATAGGCCATGGGAGGATCATTTTTCTCCTATTTCTGTAAACCAGTCAAAAAGTAGCCTTTTTGTGCGAGAAAAATGACCTAATTGGAGTTTTTCCCCTTTTCTTGCGAAAAGGGGGTAGTTTTACCGCCTTACTGAATTTAGAGGATCATGTAAAAGCAATTGCTTTATCTTTGCCTTCCTTACAATGTAGGGAAGCCTCACGGATCAAAGGAGCTGGAATTGTCTCCTGCAAGGACCAAAAGAACACATCGAGGTGGGGGATTCTATCGAGCGAGGGTGACCTCTCCCCTTATCTTTTGCTTTTCTTAGAAGCATGTTAATAGAGTGGCTAGGATAGTATTTTCATGCTTATGTAGAAGTGGTTTGTGGTTTATGGAAATTTTGACTTAGGAGAAAACTTAGATTAGGCTCTAATGTGTGGCATTCACTATAGGACTTCACGAGTGGCATGTTTGTTTGAGTCAAATAAGTGTGTGATGGAATTAGGGCCTAATTTAGAGTTATGTCTCTAAGGAAAGCATAGTTTAGTTGAGGTTAAAATCCAAAGTATTTGAAATCCCTAGAGTTGTCATAGGGAGTTGGGTTAATATACCTACACTTTAACTTCAACTTGAGCATAATGAAAGTTAAGAATTGAGTCTAAGGGACTTATGTACCTTAAGGCATGGACCTAGGGTAAATGCATGAGTATATTAAAAAGACAAGCTAAAAGCTTAATTGCAAAGAAAGAAAAAGGGCTAAGAGGCAATGTGAGCTATAAGCTCGATTGAGATGGAAGCTAAGTGCTAAAGAGCAAAAGAAAGGCAAAGGCTTAAAAGAGCAAAGAGGCTAAATGCAAAGCAATAAAAGAAATAATAAAACGAGCGTACCTACGGGGTGAAACGTGGCCCATGTTGGAGTAGCAGGCAGTGTCCCTCTCCCGGGTAGAGACCCGTTCGGGACGTTTCCCCGTAGGGCGGGGTAACACTTGCGGGTGTTATCGGCAACCTTAGAGGACTTGTCTTATGGCAGCATGTCTGCCGGGCTAGGGCCCGTTGGGCAAGCTTCTCCGAGGGTTTAGCAACTTGAATTGAAACACAAAGAAAGTTAATGAAAGTTATTTGACAAGGGACAGGTTGGTTAGTTTGGCATCCTACAGCGACATAGAGCTATGTCATGGCAAAGGTAAAAGTATTAAGCATGCTAGCTAAGATTTACAGCTTTATTTACTGTATTTCGTTCTCTATTATATTGCTTCCATTAGACTAAGCGGTGCAGGGCATTTTCTCTCGGTGGTTGAACCCACTGGGAACTTGGTTGTAGTTCTCACACCCTTTGGGTGACATCCCCACAGGTCCAGGCACATCGGGCGAGGCACGCGACAGGGGCAAGGGCCCAGCAGAGTAGCGACCTAGCAGTCTAGAGTCGCCAGTACCATTTTGGAGTTTTATTTTCTTGAGCGAACTTTTGTATGTGAGGAACAATGTATCTTTCAAATGTTTAAGTTCCAAGTTGGAAAGAGAAAAAAAAAAAATATGATGTAATTTTGTATTGTAGTGCATGTTAAAAGAGAGTTGTATTATAAACAAAAGAATTTGTTTTCGCTCAAGTGTTGTACTTTCATTTCTTCTAACTATCTGTTGAATGATTGAAAGTTTAAATTTATAGTTCTTTCCTCTGATTGCTTACTCTTCCGCTATATTGAAATGATATTGTTGGATTAAACCGTTCCTTTCGGGTCTTGAAAGGTCATGCCCGATTGGCGGGTCTGTTGGCGCGCCCGAACTGTTCAAATTGACGGTCTCGGGGCGTGACAGATTAGAGTGGTATCAGAGCCTAGGAATAGACCTAGGTGGTTAGCGAACCTTAGGAAGACCCTAGGGTTTAGGCACGAGAGCGTGTGTGGATCTTTTGGCGAAAGTACATAATTGGGTTATATGATTCCCAAGAAGGACTTTGGGAATGGATCGAGGGAAATGGACTTCCACCAGCTAACGATATGTTGGGCGGCCGACAACGTAACGTTAGGGGTGGGAGAAGTATTCCTTTTTACTTTCGCATGATTGGGTCGACGAGCCCTTTGTTTGGTATCTAGCTTGCGCATTGTCCAAATTATCAAATTTGGGCTAATCGTTTCGTTGTGGTGTTGTTGCTTAGGGAATAGCAATGGCATCGAGTGATCGATGAAGAATAGGATCCGCGTCGACGCAAATTGAGCCCTTGGAGCGCTCAGGCTCGAGTGAAGCGAGTTGAAATTTGGTGCTTTAGTTTGTACTTTGGCCAAATTGGGCAAAGTGTGACCGATTAGGTCCGATGGTGACTCGGTGAAAGACCGACTCACGAGACGTTGGCGATCGTTAGATTGCGAGAGCCATGTTGAAATGTCCTAAGGTTTAGGGCAAGAAAGTTTTATGGACTTGGTGGTGAAAGTTCACTCTTGGTGATAGTAGCGACCATGTGACGTGTCGATGTGACTGAATTGCCGCATAGTGCGTTGGTGAGGCCCAGGGTAGGCTTCAAGATGTGAGAACCTCTCGATAGAGCGGGAGTCTTGTGGTGCTGGTCCGATGGATCGGTATAACGGCAAAGGTTGCCACAGAAGGGTTCGCGTGTTAGTTGCCAAATTGGAGAACTATTATTGTGGTGCCTCCACCTAGTTAGGGGAAGTGCACAGGTACCATGGGTGTGCTTAAGCAAATCGCTTAACACCGTGGATTCTACGAGTTGACATAGAGGCGTAAGACGCACAATCTTGTGGGTGCTCATGGAGCACGGGTACCCTTTAGCCAGAAAGAACTGGTTAAGTGGCACCTTAGCGTTTGCTAAGTGTGATAGGAGTCGATAGAGAGTTTGTGTCGTAGATTGACGACTAGCGAGTGGGTTTTGCTCGGTGAAGAATAGTAGTCACGTGGCGACGCTTAGTGGGTTCGTTGAGGGACGATCCGTGCCTGGACCATATATGAAGACTGTGGAGCCTGTAGCCATGTGGGCAGGCGCAGTCGGCTGTGAGAGACAATGGCCCGAGACCTGAGGGCGGGGCATAATAGATTTTTGGTCGGGGCGGTAGTCCGAGTGATGACTCGGGAATGTAGAGTGCCACGTGTGAGCCTCGAGGCTATTAGTACACTGAGAGTGTAGACGCGACCAGGCCATAGGGCTGGTGATGATTGAGATACTGTTACTCCTAGTGGGAGTGTTAGTGCGGTAGTCCTAAACGAGGATCTGACCGCATGATGATTGGGTCTGCATGCTAGTTACAGACGATATATGATATCGAGTGGAAGGTTGGGCTATAGGCCTGCATTGGACCATGGTCTGTGGACCTGTCAATAGTCTGAAATAAATGGGTTGGCCGAGAACTCGTGGTTGAGAGCGCGAGTGGCGTGTGGAATAGTTGGGAGTAAGGATTGGTTTTCGCCCTCTAAGTCAAGCAAATAGGGCGGCGGAGTTGAAGGAGCTTAAGGCTAAATTGCAAGACCTGCTGGACAAGGGTTTCATCAGACCTAGCGTATCCCCTTGGGGAGCTCCGGTCCTATTTGTGAAAAAAAAAGGACGGTCGCTGCGGTTATGTGTGGATTATCGGGAGCTCAACAAATTGACAATCAAGAACCGATATCCATTACCGAGGATCGATGATTTGTTCGACCAATTGCAAGGTTCCCGGGTATTCTCAAAAATTGACCTTCAATCGGGATACCATCAATTAAAGATTAAGCCGGAGGATGTGCACAAAACAGCTTTTAGAACGCGGTATGGACATTATGAATTCACTGTAATGCCTTTCGGGTTGACGAATGCCCCGGCGGCATTCATGGATTTAATGAACCGCATTTTTCAGCCTTTCCTAGACCGATTTGTCGTTGTCTTCATTGACGACATTTTAGTCTACTCTCGAAGTGACGACGAGCACGAGGATCACCTACGACAGGTTCTACAAGTGCTTCGGGAGCGGAGCCTATTCGCGAAGTTGAAGAAATGCGAATTTTGGCTCCGAGAAGTGGCATTCTTAGGACATGTGATTTCTGAGACGGGGGTGTCTGTAGACCCCAAGAAAATTGAAGCAGTGAAAGATTGGCCGCGACCAACCAATGTCACCGAGGTTCGAAGCTTTATCGAACTCGCGGGCTAATAGGCGGTTCGTGGAAGGGTTTTCAAAAATTACCATTCCACTCACCAGCCTTACAAGAAAAGGAGCTAAGTTCATTTGGAGCGATGCCTGTGAGAGAAGCTTCCAGTTGCTCAAGAACAAGTTGACATCGGCTCTAATCCTTGCTTTACCTATTGCGGGAAAAAGTTTGTGGTGTATAGTGATGCTTCAGGGACTGGGTTGGGGTGTGTACTCATGCAAGACGAGAGGGTTATAGCCTATGCCTCCCGGCAGCTGAAGAGTTATGAAAAGAACTACCCCACTCACGATCTCGAGCTTGCCGCGGTGATTTTTGCACTGAAGATATGGCGGCATTACCTCTACGGGGAACATTGCGAGATTTACACGGATCACAAAAGTCTCAAATATTTTTCACTCAGAAGGAATTAAACCTGAGACAGCGTCGATGGCTGGAACTCCTAAAAGATTATGATGTTAGCATCTTGTACCACCCGGGGAAAGCAAATGGGGTGGCCGACGCGCTAAGCAGGAAGTCCGTGGAGAATCTCGCCATGATCATCACTGACCAATACCCGTTGCAATCTGAAATGAGACGGATGGGCTTGGAGGTTGTGGCTTCCGGTGCACCCGCGAAGCTTATGACGCTCGTTGTGCAACCTACCTTGTTGGAGAGAATTAAAGAAAAGCAAATGGCAGATGAAAAGCTCCAAAAGGTAAGGTCTGATTTAGAAAGCGGCGAGGCAAGGGATTTTACTGTGGATTCTGAGGGAATCCTAAGGTTTCGGGGTCGCGTGTGTGTACCTAATGACGAGGATATTCGTGAAATGATCCTTCAAGAAGCACACCGATCGCCGTATACTATCCACCCCGGCGGCACAAAAATGTATAAGGACCTGAGGGCACAGTTTTGGTGGCCAGGCATGAAGAAGGATGTTGGACACTTCGTGGCTAGATGCTTAGTGTGCCAACAAGTCAAGGCTGAACATAGACTCCCTGCGGGCAAGCTTCAAAATCTGCCGATTCCCGTGTGGAAATGGGAGAACATCGCTATGGATTTTATCGTAGGCTTGCCTCGGTCTCAAGCAGGCCACGACGCGATTTGGATGGTTGTGGATAGGTTAACCAAGGCGGCTCATTTCCTGCCTGTCCACACCACCTGGTCTAGGGATAAATTGGCGCAGTTGTATATTGATGAGATTATGCGCCTGCATGGAGTTCCTGTTTCTATAGTGTCGGATCGGGATCCCCGATTCGTGTCACAATTTTGGAAGAGCTTCCACGAGACTTTGGGAACACGCCTGGATTTCTCTACGGCTTATCATCCCTCAGAGCGATGGTCAATCTGAGAGGACCAATCAAATCCTCGAAGATATGCTCAGGGCGTGTGTCCTGGATTATGGCCCAGGGTGGCAGCGATATTTGTCGATGGCGGAGTTCGCCTACAATACAGCTATCAAGCCAGCATTGGAATGGCACCTTTTGAGGCACTATATGGCAGAAAGTGCAGGTCTCCACTGCATTGGAGTGAGGTCGGCGAGAGATCATCACTGGGTCCTGATGTATTGCAAGAAGCCGAGGAAAAGTGCAAATTGCGCGTCAACGTCTGTGACAGCGCAAAGCCGGCAAAAGAGCTATGCGGACAAAGGCGGCGCGACCTAGAGTTTAAGGTCGGGATCATGTATTTTTGAAGGCGTCGCCCATGAAGGGGGTAGTGGCGATTTGGGATGCGAGGAAAGTTGAACCCTCGTTTTCTTGGACCCTATGAGGTTTTGGAGCGGTTTGGCCCATTGCCTATAAAATAGCTTTGCCTCCAGATTTGGCAGGAATTCATGATGTGTTCCATGTGTCACAACTCCGCCAGTATGTCCACGACCCACGCACATAATCAACTACCCACCACTCGATCTACGGGAGGATATGAGCTACGATGAGTTCCCGTATAAAATATAGATCGGTGGATAGGAAGCTAAGAACCGCTCCACTTCCTTAGTGAAAGTGCTTTGGACAAGCAGGTAGCGAGAGGGAGCCACGTGTGGATCCTTAGGCTGTGATGCGGGAGCACTATCCTCCTTCGTCTGGTGTTTCAAGGAATAACTCCAAGTCACGTGAGGGTTAAGTTTCGCGGACGAAACTCCTAAAGAGGGGAGGAATGTAGTGCCCCGATTTCTGGCGAAATAGCAAAACTCGGTAAAAATCTTGTAACACGTTTCAAATATGATTACAAGTGGGTTTGAAGGCGTTTGAATCAACCAAAAGCCGTTGAGTCGAAAAGTGAGTTGTGGTTGGAAACGAAGCCTCA
>JAQOTM010000296.1:0-26890 GCA_029168755.2 Tillandsia fasciculata
GCACCAGGCTGGGTTTTTGAGTGCGATTGGCAGAAGAGGCAGGGCCAGTGTTCACTGGCAGTCCAGATTGGGTCTTTATGACCGGATACTTTGATTTTGAAGAATCACCTTTTTCCCATCCTATTGGTTGCGTCATGTAGCGGCAATTCGGGATAGCTTTATCAAGTCGTTTATTTATTAGCATCCCGCCCTTCTTCTTCCTTTTGCCTCGGTGCACCTGGTGGGCATATTGAGCTGAGGCTTTACCCACTAGGGAGAGCCCGGCTACTGTTTATAGTAGTACTGACCCCATGTTTTTCTGTTCCCTCTTTTCCTTGTTTTGCAGAGTCCTCTGTGGGAGTTGCTGGAAATCAGCAACTGATTGGGGCGCAGCGCATCGCTGACTAGTTAGAGAGCCCTACCGAGGGTAGTAGCTGCTTTACTTTTGGGTACCAAGATCTTCTCAGACAGTTTTCTTCTTTCTTTGGGGTTGCTTCTGCAGCTTTATGATTTGTGTTGTGAGATGGGAGAGACACTTGTATTTATTTTACTGTTTACTTTTATTTCCAGCCTTCTGTCTGAGATACTGTAGTTTTATTGCAGCTATGATTATTATTATGCTCTTTTATTATTAGTCATATATGAAGCAGTGTTACCGAGCTTCGTGCATGTGGGACACTAGCTTTATGCAGGCGGATCTGTGGGACGGGGCCCCCGGGTGTAGTTCTGGTTACAACCCGGGGCGGACAATGTACGTTTGTGTCTCGTCTTAACTCCATAAGTCTAGCAAGTCGTTCCGTTTGAACAAGAGATAATCTGAGTAGACATAGGAACATTTCCGTATCATTGGTGCTTTCCCTTTTCGGTTGATTTTAGAAGGAAACCCTCATCTCATCATCATGTAAGCATATCCCAGTAGGTACTTCATCAGGGTTCTTTTCAAGTTCAGTGTCACTTATAACTTCCACTTCTCCTTTTCTTGAACTTTCTTGGCTCGCTTCAATTTGTTAGTTGCTCGGTGAGCACCATCGTGCCAGTAGCAGAATCAACCAGGAGAATGCCATTGATTCTAGTGCTTTGAGTTTTAAGAAAATGTCCTGTGAAGACCAACTCAAGAACATATGAAAAATCGTCAATTTTGAAAAATTTGAAAAAATTGTACCTAGACAATCATAATCATGTAGAGAAGCCAAGAATCAAATTAGTTTTCCAAAAAGAATTTTAAAAATAGATCAATTCCATGATTTTCAAAAATTCCTCTTTTATGCCCTAAAACGAATTTTTAGAAATCGAAGCCTAAAAACTCGTTAATCAAGTAAAATCCCAGCATAAAAGCAAAACTAATTGACCCAGAGTTCTTATTTCAAAAGAAATTTGATCAAAAACCATTCACAAACGAAAAAGATCCAATTTTCAACTCACGTTTGATGAAAAAACATAAAAACTGTGAAAAACCGAGTTTTGATCATAAAACTTACTTGAATCCGAAGAACTTTGAGTTTTGAAGCTCCAAGAAGCAAGAAATCTAGAGAGAGAAACTCTAGAAGCTTGAAAACAGAAAATTAGGTAAAAGAAATCAAATCTCTTTGTTTCTATAAAAACCCTAGCCGTGATCCGGATCGGCCGAGAATGTGATCCGGATCGGCTACCCGCAGGAAAAATCCTGCGTTCGGGATCCGGATCACTTGCCCGATCCGGATCGGCTACAACTTTTTCTTCAGAAAAATTTAGAAAAATTCCATAAAATCCAGAAAAAGTATGTAAGCACTTTACCATGTCAACTTTAAACAAAAAGACATCGTTTCATACAACAAGAAATAGATTATGCAAAATCTATCAAAAATACCCAAAAATGAAACGAAAATTTACGAAAGTTAAAACACTTAAAGTTGAACAACTTCAATTACATCTATCCTGATCTTATGTGTAATGCCTTTATCAAATCATCAATTTTGGTAAAGAAAATGAAATACCAAGATCAATAGATGTTTGAAATCCCAGATAAGTTAGATAATATATCTAGACAATCTGTTGAAGGAGTGGCTCTTTGAGCATCTTTTATCAAAAATCCCACCTTATACCAACCATGAAATACGACTGAGTCAAGTATTTCAATATGATTTCATCAACAAAAAAAATTTGCTTTTCATTCATGGAGTATCTTTTTCTTTTCATTTTCTCCATGTGGTGGTAGTTTTCACACTCCTCATTGGGATGTAACTCTTTCCACATCTTTTGAGCATTTTACATTTCATTGACTCCCCCTCAATTGGCTATCAATTATTTAATATATAAGGTATTCAACCAAACCATTGATCTCGAATTCATACTCGACTAAGCAATCAAATATGATAATGACTATACCAAGAGATCATTGAGAGAGAAATTGACTTTGATCACTTAAAAGATGGTTTAATTAACGTAAATGATCATTGCAACATTGAAATATTATGACATCAAAAGCATAATAAATTTCTAAATGCATAAAAGGATGCAATTAAAGTCAATTATGATTTATGCTCAATTAATGTCCTATGTACAAAACATAGATAAAGAACAAAACAAAAACAAAAACAAAACCTAACCTAAGCAAAGGTTTCAAAAGAGTTTATTTCAAGGAAAGCATGCCAATTGCTTTACGCAAGTGAATAAAACGTTTTTGATCCAAAGGTTTTGTTAAGATATCAGCTAATTGATCCTCAGTTGAAATATATGACAGTTGAAGAATGTTTGATTCAACTAGCTCTCTAAGAAAATGATATCTAAGTTCAATATGTTTTGTTCTAGAGTGCAACACAGGGTTTTTAGAAATGTTAATAGCACTAGTGTTGTCACATAAAATGGTTACCGAAGATGTTGAAATCCGGAAATCGCTCAACACGCTTTTCATCCAAATCAATTGGGTTGAACAACTTCCTGCAGAAATGTACTCCGCTTCGGCAGTCGAGAGTGCTATGCAATTCTGCTTTTTACTGTGCCATGCAACAAGGCAATGGCCAAGATAGAAGCATGCACCACTCGTGCTTTTCCGGTCATCCACCGATCCAGCCCAATCGGCATCTGAGTATCCAACAATATCCAAAGTCGTTCCCATAGGATACCAAATTCCGAAATTGATTGTACCTTTGATATATCGGATGATCCGTTTCACCGCTTTCAGGTGAACCTCCTTCGGTGCTGATTGATATCTCGCACAAATCCCAACACTGAAGGATATATCCGGGCGACTAGCCGTGAGATATAGTAGACTTCCAATCATACTGCGATACAGTTTCTCGTCTACATTCTCACTATGTGATTCACTTCCAAGTCCCTTATGGCTAGTTCCCATTGGAGTCGGAAAATCCTTAGAATTTTCAAGATCAAACTTTTTGACCAACTCCAGTGCATACTTGGATTGACACAAGTGAATTCCTTCATCGTTTTGTTTAACTTGTAATCCAAGAAAATAATTCAATTCGCCCATCATGGACATCTCAAATTCGCTTTCCATGGTCTCCGCGAATTTAGAAGCATCATTATCTCTTGTTGCTCCAAAAACAATGTCATCGACATAGATTTGAGCAACTATGAAATTGTTTTGATAATGCTTCACAAAGAGAGTCCTGTCAGCTCCCCCTCGAGTGTAGCCCTTTTCCAAAAGGTGCTTTGTCAACCTTTCGTACCATGCTCGCGGTGCTTGTTTCAGACCGTAAAGAGCCTTTTTCAGACGAAAAACATGGTTAGGTAGTTTATGATCCACAAAACCTTTCGGTTGAGCCACATAAACTTCCTCATTTAAAAACCCATTTAAAAAGGCGCTCTTAACGTCCATTTGAAATAATTTGATTTTAAAATGACAAGCAATCGCAAACAATATACGAATGGACTCGAGTCTAGCTACAGGGGCGAAAGTTTCATCAAAGTCTATACCTTCTACTTGAGAGTAGCCTTGAGCAACTAACCTTGCTTTGTTCCTGATGATAGTACCTTCTTCATTTTTCTTGTTCTTGAAGATCCATTTGGTACCTATCACATTGTGTTGCTTCGGAGGCTTCGTTAATTCCCAGACTTTGTTTCGCTCGAATTGATGGAGCTCTTCCTGCATTGCTTTAATCCAGTAATCATCTTGGAGAGCTTCATCAACATTCTTTGGTTCGATTTGAGATACATAGCATGCAAATCCGCAAACCAATTGTCTCCGTGTTCTAACTCCTTCTTGTGGATCTCCAATGATGTTCGATTCAGGGTGATCCTTGGAGATGCGTAACGTTTGAGGTAGAGGAGTAGACGGAGGTACACGAGATGATTCCTGCACATCAGATAAACTTGAAGAACCGTTAGATGCATCATTATTATCGAAAGAATTGTTAGAAGAAGATGCATTAGCAGGTGTATCATCATCAAGAGAGATATCGAGGGTAGATTTTTCAGATTCAAAGTGAAAAGCTTCATCTACCTTAACATTTATCGATTCTACGATCGTCTTAGATTCTAAGTTAAAAACTCGATATGCTCTGCTGTTTGTAGAATAACCTAAGAAAATCCCTTCGTCACTTCGAGAGTCAAATTTTCCAAGATTCTCACGATCACGTAAAATAAAACACCGACTCCCAAAGATACGAAAATATTTGATGTTAGGTTTTCTACAAAACCAAAGTTCATATGGTGTATTCAATGTCCCCGGGCGCAAATACACGCGATTAATAACATAAACAGCAGTGTTCACCGCTTCAGCCCAAAAATAAAAAGGTAAGTTCCGGCTGTGAAGCATAACACGTGCCATTTCCTGTACGACCCTGTTTTTGCGCTCGACTACACCATTTTGTTGAGGTGTGTAAGGTGCGGAGAATTCATGTTTAATGCCATTAGAAGTGCAAAAATCAATGAATTTGGAATTTATGAATTCCCCACCTCTATCACTCCTAACTCGAGTAATCCTTTCATTCTTTTCAATCATAATACGATTGCAGATTTCGAGAAAAGAATCAAAGGTATCAGCTTTTTCTTTTAAAAATGCTACCCAAGTATATCTAGAAAAATCATCAACCAATAAGAAAATATACCATTTACCTCCCAGAGATGGTTGACGAGTTGGCCCCATTAAGTCCATATGCAAAAGTTCCAAAGGCCGTTTTGTACCTATGTGGTTCAAGTTCTTGTGTGCAGTCCTAGACTGTTTTCCCTTTTGGCAACCGCCACACACAAGGTTTTGTTCAAAAGAAAGTTTCGGAACCCCCTTGACCACATCTTTGTTCGAAATTCTAGCAAGTTCCTTAAAGTTTATGTGACCTAGCCTTTCATGCCAAAGTGTTTCATTTTTCAAAGATGCTAGGTTACATTTTTCAGAAATCTTAGTAGGAACTACATAACAATTGTTTTCTGATCTAACCCCCTTTAAAAAGAAAGCATGGTTCATGTCAGTTACAGTGCATTTATCAGATGAAAAATTAACTGAATAACCACTATCACAAAGTTGACTTATGCTTATGAGGTTAGTCTTAAGGCCATGAACAAATAACACATTATCTAGAACCGGGCCATCTGGAATAGCTACCGTTCCCTTTCCAACAATTTTGGAAGACCGACCATCTCCGAAAACAACAAGTCCTCCGGAGTTTTTCTCAAATGTTTGAAAACAGTTTTTGTCACCGGTCATATGACGGGAACACCCGCTATCCAGATACCAAGACGAACTATCATATGCATGCAAGGAAACATTGGTAGCAAGACAAGGGAAAATTTCACCTTTGCGCACCCAAACCTTTTTGGAGTGCGTCGGTAATGATCGTGAAGTTGATTTCCTAGGTGAGAGCGTCTTGCTTGAAGAATTGCTGCTCCTTGATGATGTCGTCTTGAGCGGTGTACTACCAAGGCTCTTTTCCTTCAATGAATTGCAGTTGATTTCGAGGAATAGCCTTTTGGTAGTCATTGCAAGAGGTGCTTGAGGTGTGCGTTTGGCTTCCGTCTTGCAATTTCTCCTTATGTGCCCTGAAATGCCACAACGAAAACATACCTTAGATCTTGTCGATCCCGAGGAGGATGTAGTAGGCTTGTTGTCGTTGCTTGTCGTGAATTCCGGTGTCGGAGGAGGAGATACCGACTGAGGCACAAATACTGTCCCACTCGAACTTGGAATGTCTCCAGTTTGAGTGTATCCGAGGCCGAACTTATTTCTTTGACCAAGACCAAGAAGTCTGTCCAACTTACTCCTTCCAGAAGAAAATCTCTTTAAGTCATCCTTCAGTTGGCGTATGGTCTCCGTCATTTCCAATTTTTCCTGTCGAGCCTCGCCGTTGAGCTTCAAGAAGTAATTCGCTTTGTTCACCATATCCATATAATTCTTCTCGAGTTGCTCATTGGACTCTTGAAGGGAAACATTTGTTTTAATCAGATTATCCCTTTCCACTTCAAGATCGGTTGAGAGAGAGGTTACCCTTTTTACTTCTTCTTCGAGATCCTGCAATCTCCCTTTCAACCCCTTGTTTTGCTTAGCCAGTTTCTTTGAATCCCTCAAAAGCTTATGGTAGGCTAGAGCAAAATCTTCACCTTCCGAATCATCTGATTCATCGTCCGTTGCAATCTTTTCAACAGTGGAGTTGGACAGTGAATCGGATGTACTTGCCATTAAGCACATGAAGGGTGAAGATGGTGGACGCGTGGAAAGCTGTCGCGTTGTCTTCTTCATCACTTGAGGATGACTCATTTGACGTGGAGTTGTCATCCCAAGTGACGACTTGCATCGCCTTCTTCTTTGCCGGATTCTTGTTGGGACACTCCGTTGCAATGTGGCCGTAGCCTCGACATTTGAAGCACTGAACTTGTCCCTCTGAACTTTTCTTATCCTTTGAGAAGTTCTCTTGCTTTCTTGACTTGTAACTTGAAGAACCCTTGCCTTTCTTCGACTTTCCGAAGGATGGAGTTTTGCTTGAATTTCCCCTTCGAAAGTTGCGGCGAAACTTCCTTGTCAAGAGAGCGAGCTGCTTCTCAAAGTCCTCCATAGAAAGGTTCTCGTCGTCGTCCGAGGAGGATGAATCCGCGTCTTCTTCTTTAGTTGATTTCAATGCGTAACCTGAAGACTTAGAAGAGGATGCCTTTCCAGAAGAATAGTTAGTAGGAAATGTCATTTCATAAGTTTGTAAAGCACCTACTAATTCTTCTACACGCATTTCGTCCGGGTGTTTAATTGTTTCAATGGCTGCGACCTTCGGGCGAAATCGTTCAGGAAGAGTTCTTAGAATTTTTCTTACAACTTTAAATTCTGGAATCTTCTCTCCCAAGTTAGCACATGAGTTTACGATGTCTTGCAATCGTGTGTAATAGTCAGTGAAAGATTCATTCTCTGCCATAGAGATAGAGTCAAACTTGCTCGTAAGCATTTGCAGTTTCTGAATCTTCACAAGGTTAGTTCCCTCATGCGTAACTTGAAGAACATCCCAGATTTCTTTCGCAGTCTCACATGCCGAGACGCGAGAGAACTCAGTTTGTGACAAAGCATTAAATAGAGCATTAATTCCTTTGCCATTGTAAGAAGATAATCTATCTCTTCCTTGGTCCATTTCGACCTAGGTTTTAAGGTGCGAACATCATCTAAAATTTCAGTTGGATTAGACCATCCTAATTCAATTGATTGCCACACCCTTTCGTCGATGGAAATTAAAAAGGCTTTCATCCGTACTTTCCAGTACGCATAATTTGTTCCATCAAAGAAAGGGGGTCGATTGATGTTTCCACCTTCAACCATTGTTTACAACCCTATTCCCGCTCTGATACCACTTGTTGGGTTATAAGTAATTGGATCTAAATAGGGGAAAAAACACCTAGAGGGGGGTGAATAGGTGTAAACAATAAACACTCAAAAAATCATTGCGCAATAAAACCCAATGCGGAAAAATAAAAGAACACGCAAGATTTTTACGTGGAAAAACTCCAAACCGGAGTAAAAAACCACGGGACCGATAACACGGCGAAATCCACTAGAATTAACACACGTACAAGGTGATATAACGTACTCACAGACGACTCAACCTTTTACCATACGCTCCTAGTAGATCTTCTCCGCTCGCTCCACGACGCTTCTCGAATCCACGATCCGCGCCCAACGCTGAATCCACAGCGTCCAACGTCGAGTCCACGACGTCCGACCGAATCCACGGTCTTCACCCAATAGCACGCTTCGAATCCACGAACGTACCTCGCTCCGAATCCACGAGAGCGGTTGCACCTTGAATCCACAAGGCCACGCGAGTCCACGCGCCGATTTTGGGTAAATCGTTGTTTGTTTGGGTGGTGATGATCCGCCGAATACTTAGATTAAAATAGATCGGAAATACCATCTAAGTATTCATTGATTTGATTCTACTCAAAATGTGAGTATGGAAAACCTAGAATCAAATCAATCAATATAGATGAAGAAACATAGAATAAATCTATTGATTTCCTTTCTTCTCTATATGTGGATTTTTCTTTTCGGATATTTTGATTATGACGGCTCTATTTGGATGCCCTAGAAAAATACAGGGTCTATTTATAGGTTAGAAACCATTGGAAGAATATAAGGATCAAAAACAAACCTTTTCTGGAAATTTTACCGACGGCGATCCGGATTGGATTGGCGATCCGGATCGCAGAAGCAAAAAGACGATTTCCAGAAAATCCATGTTCGGGATCCGGATCACAAGTCCGATCCGGATCGTTCATACAGTTCACCAAACATTCATGTTCGGGATCCGGATCGTGATGGTCTAGGATCCGGATTGAAATTGCCAATGAACAAACACCCTTCGGGATCCGGATTGCCGAGCACGATCCGGATCCTGAACATGTCCCATGTCCAGTTTTTGATGTTTATGCAATAAAACCTTCTTCCAGGTGTTTCTACACTATAAGAAGTATTCGGATCACCAAAAATCTTTAGTTAAACGTACCTGATCCTTTTGAATTCTTCTTTCTTGAGATTGAGGTATATGATCCAAAGTTTTTCCATCTTCAATCTTCAAGACTCAATACTTTCACGAAATACGCCAACTCAAATTCCGTAACACTGTACGGTGCCTTGGTGATGGGTTTGGTGCCGGGAAGCAACTCAATAGGGAAGTCGACCTCTTGTTCCGGCGGCATTCCGGGGAGCTCCGCCGGAAATACATCCGGAAATTCCCTTACCACTAAGTCTCAAATATCGGATCGTTGGCGCTAAACATTAACCCCAAATGCCTGAGCTTTTAGAGATGCACGTCCGATTCACTTAAAGCGGCATACACCGCACCACAGATCTCGACCGGAGCCAGCCCACCTGGATGTTGGGTCTATTGTTGGGCCTCTTGCCGTTAGGTCTATTGCGGACCGCAGCCCACCCAACCTATTGGGCTCACCCAACCCAACTCACTAGTCCCCTGGGCCTATTGTCTCAAGGCAGGAAGTTGGACCTATTTGACCCATAATAAAGGGCCAACACCAAAGACAACTAAGTCTTCGCATCCTTATTAGGCAGAAAGGTACAGAGTATTTGCTCCTAAGGGTCTCCTGGGGTCAAGACCAACATTACTCTTCGTAAGGGGTCTTTCCTGCTACTACTTCCCTCGGGTAGTGCGTCCTTTGTCGTGTCGTCGCATAAAACCCCTCATCCGTGTCGCGACTCCGAAGTATCATTCCCGGTTCGGGGCAGTAAAAACGGAACTGTCCCAGTTTGTCATGTTAGAAGCAAAGGTCGTGCTTCCGGAATGAAAATTTCCCCCGAGTGCTCCTCTGTAGATGATGCATGGCCGGTCTCCCGCTAGAAATTCCCCCTCCTAAGAAGGGCTGGGTCGTTTCGGCCCCCGGCAGACTCATGATCCTTCTGCTGGTGCGTGGAGCGGCCAATTCCCGCCCCACCCTAGTGGTCCTATCGATCACTTCTCGATAAGCGGGTAGACCCACCGTCGGTATTACCCGATTAGCGTCGCCATGTGGACCACGCTTGTGAAGGCGAGCCTGGTGGGGTTCGTCTTTCCTAACAAAAAGGGAGAGCGCTAAGCCATGTCGCGTAATCCGTTGTTGGAGTAGCCGATTCTCCACTGTTGCCGGAACCGTCGTATCCTCTTCTGCACCATTGATTGAAGAGCGGCTTCGAGCCATTAACCGTGCAAACAAAGAAACCAAGTTAGCCCTAAGGTTATCACCCTAGCATCCTGTCTTACGATTACACCTATATTACGTCCCCGTTTTCCCCGTACTCTCACGTACTACCGCACCTATACCTTGGTCATCTCATGTCCAATTTGCTTGTGGCACCTTACACTGTGGATGTGGATTACGTCTACTATGGTTATGGTTGTTTTTCTCTGATACCATTTTATCTGTCACGCCCCCGGGGGTTTTTGAGTAAATCAAAGCGGAAAATGCGTGTCCATTTTTTTTTTTTTTTTTCTAACAAAGTAACTTAACCTCATCCCCGGTGCGTGCCAGACTGCCACATACACAAATTCTCTCTGCCCACGGACAGAGTCTCCTTTGTATATGCACGGCGTCTCATTTACAACATACGATTCATTTACAACATCAAACATCAACCATCAACCATACAGTAGACATACATCACCAAACAAAACAATTTTATAAAGCGGCGTCGACGTTTTGAAAGGATAAAACCCAGCGTTTGTAAAACCCGTGCCCACACGGCACTTCGTTTTGAGAAAATATTTTCGCAATCAATCAGTTCATCGTGAAAAACGCGCCGCACAAGAAAACACCACTAAAAATATCAAAAGCATAAAGGTACACCTCATCCACAGAGCTAACTAATACATGTCCACAACTAAAGTAATCCACAAGCAAAAGACTATTTAAAGTAAAAAGGGAAATGAGATGGAAACCAAGTGTCCTGACTACGGTCCTCACGACGCAGTCTCACCGCCATCCCGGCTAACGCACCTAGTAGCACCTGTCACGGAGTGGGTAAAGTCAGTGACAAACAAAGTAGATGTCTAATAAGAACAAAGAAGTGAAACGAACCGATTACACCGAAACCTTTCGCTAAAATCCTGTACATAATTTAGCTGGGCACCGACCCCAGATTTATCATTTAAGTTGGGCACCAACCCCAGAGTACCTGTCGGAGAGACTGAAGTCTCCCCTCGTGCGCAATCACCTTTGATGCTTTTACCTCTTCACGGTGCTGGTGCGTCACCTTCAGCTGGCGCGAAGAGGTCCCCACTCGCACCTATACTTTCGTGGGGCACACGGGTCAAAAAGATCACTTTTCTGGAAAAGTACACCTATGCGGAGGCCAATCCGCCGGTGTACGTGCAGCATCCGAAACCGGATTTGCCGAGATCGGCGTGTAGTGAGCACCGCGACCGCAGCCGCTTTAATTGTTAGATAAAAATACAATTATGCGGAAGGTTAAACTGTCCATCTACTTTGTTAGGTAAATTGAGAGCACTTTTAATGACGATAGATGCACTTACTGCACTTGTTGCACTTATAGCAACCGTACCCACCTTGTTGAAGAGAAATCGGAACACCTGAATCCTTCGCGCACCCCCGCTGCGCACCTGGACCTAAAGAAAGTCCGCAAGGATAACTATAGTCACAAACGTGTACTAACATCCCAAAACAAAAGACCCAATTTACTCTTTTTGACCGAAAAGTCCAACACCGTCCGGTTCGCCGAAAACCGGAACCCAAAACCGCTAACGAAAATCCAGCAAATCTCAACCCTCAACCGGTAGTCAACTCGGGAAATCAATAGTTAAACCAAGAAGACCCCTGGCGGCGAAAAGATGAGAAAAAGACCCGACGGCGCGCCCCCGACAATTTCGTCGAGGCGCGGAGCTTCGGCGAAATCGACACCCAACATAATAAAATAGTGACCAAGAAGATCCCAAGTGGCCATGCCAAGAAAGCCACGGAAATAACGATCCCAACGGCGAAAACGGCGCTCAAAACGGTGGAAAAACGGGCAAAAACGGGGCAAATGAACTTCGGGCTGTCGGTTGGTGCACGGGGCAACCGTGCACCGGGTTCACGGCGTCAGGCGGCGGCGGCATGCGCCGGGTGCACGCAGGAGGCGTGCACCGCGCATCTCGGCCGGGCCGGTGCACGACCCAGCGTGCACCGGGTCCTTGCTCTTCGGCCGCAAGCGCGTGCGCCGGGTGCACGCATGAGGCGTGCACCGCGCGCCATGGGCCGGGCCGTGCACGAAACCGTGCACCGGGTCTGGTGCTTCCGACGCTGCGGGCGTGCACCGGGTGCACGCCTGGACCCGTGACCGCGCTGTACGGACATGCACAGTAAACCCTAATTTCGCGGCTTTTTCTTCGCCGTTTTCCGCTCCGGTTTCGCGATTTCTTCTCCGTTTTCGCTCCCGTGCGACTCCGGCGAAGACCCCGCGACCATGGTAACGACGGCGGCGGCCTCCCGTTTAACAACGGCGGCGGCGGCCTCCCGTTAACCCACTATGTTCCAACGAACATCCCAAAAATTCCCAAAAAAATACACGATAATTCTAATGACTAAACCAACGATCGACGAACAACCAAAACGTCGATCGGAGGTCCGATAACAAGAAACCGATTAAAAAAACCACCAATTAAAATCCGATAAAAAAATCCTCGATCACACCCGTCAAGAACGAGAATAAAACATGGGTCAAAATCCGACGAAAATCCGCGATCGATGTTCCGATTAAAATCACCTTACAAGGACACGAAAACCCCCGATTAATTTAACAACCGCAACGATGTTCACTAACCTTAATTTATCGGAATTAAAGAACCGATTTTGTTTCCTTTTGGCGTTGGAGACCCGGATCCGCTCCCCGTAGACGATGGCGTCTCGTTCTCCGATCTCCGGCACGTGAATCGGGGCGATCGGGTTCCTCCGCTTCCTCCTTCTTTCCTCTTTTCTCTTTCGGTTAGGGTTTTCCTCTTTCTTTTCTAACTAGGGTTTCGTTTGGTTTTCGGCACGCACGAAAGAGGAGGGTTTGAGGAGGCGGTAATTTAAATTAGGGTTTTTCTTCCGATAACCGGGATTACTTATATAATCCCTATTATTTAATTATTTAATTAATTTCCTCTTTAATTCGTACGTAAGAGAATTCTAATTTCCGTCATCGGATAATTAATTAATTAATTAATTAATTATCTCCTACGAGATAACCCACCTTATCTCCAACGGGTGCAAGATATTTTGCACGGATTCCGATGCATGACTAATCACCGCGTCACTAAGGATCCCGTTCCGGGAGATCCCGACATCGGATTTCAGATCCGATCGCACCGTCGGTCATCAATTTCCGCGCCCTATCGCAGAAAAATACCAGCACCACCCACCGGCCAACTTTTAGAAATTAAATAATTTTATTTCACTTAAGGCCTAAGTAATTACATGTGAGTTAAAAATACCCCGAAGGGTCGGGTCACTACACATCGATGATCTTTTTGATCAGCTACAAGGGTCTTGTGTCTTCTCTAAGATAGATCTGCAATCCGGCTACCACCAGTTGAAGGTGAAGGGCGAGGATATTCCGAAAACGGCATTCAGATCACGGTACGGGCATTATGAGTTTACAGTTATGCCTTTTGGGCTAACTAATGCCCCTGCTGCATTTATGGATTTGATGAACCGGATCTTCCGACCGTACTTAGATCGATTCGTGGTGGTTTTCATCGATGATATTCTGGTTTACTACCGAAGTGATATTAAGCATGAGGAGCACTTAAGGATTGTGCTGCAACTTCTGCGAGAAAAGAAGTTGTATGCCAAGCTGGTAAAGTGCGAGTTTTGGCTTCGAGAGGTAGTCTTCTTGGGCCATGTGATTTCTGCCGCAGGTGTGGCAGTGGACCCAACAAAGATTGAGGCGGTTCGGGATTGGCCCCGACCGACGACGGTTTCTGAGATACGTAGCTTTATGGGCTTAGCTGGGTATTACCGTCGGTTTGCGGAAAGCTTTGCGAAGCTCTCCACACCCCTCACTCGCTTGACGCGTAAGGGAGTGAAGTTTATCTGGAGTGAGGATTGCCAGAGGAGTTTCGAGGAACTGAAGAATAGATTAATGACCGCTTCTATCCTTTCCCTCCCTGTTATGGGGAAAGGATATGTGATTTACAGCGATGCATCACACAGTGGACTCGGTTGTGTGTTGATGCAGGAAGGGAGGGTAATTGCTTATGCATCAAGGCAACTCAAGGATTATGAGAAGAATTACCCTACCCATGACTTGGAGTTTGCTGCTGTAGTGTTTGCACTAAAGCTTTGGCGTCATTATCTGTATGGAGAGCACTGTGAAATCTACACCGACCACAAGAGCCTAAAGTACTTGTTCACACAGAAGGAGCTGAATTTGAGGCAACGTAGGTGGTTAGAGCTATTAAAGGATTATGATGTAGATATTCTCTACCACCCAGGCAAGGCTAATGTGGTCCCTGACGCCTTGAGTAGGAGGGCGGTGCAGAGTTTGTCTATGTTGATCACAAACCAGGCACCGCTATTAGAGGAGATGAGACGGCTCGAGATAGAGGTTGTGTCCCCTGGGGTCACTGCTAGACTAACATCTTTAGTCTTGCAGCCCACTCTGCTGGACAGGATCAAGGAGAAACAGAGTGAGGACCCCCACTTGACCAGGATTAGAGATCAAATTCCGAGTGATCAGTCAGGGGACTTTACGGTGGATGCCTCGGGAGTACTGAGGTACAGGAACCGAGCTTGCGTGCCAGTGGATGCGGAGATCAGAGAGCAGATTCTGCGAGAGGCCCATTATACACCTTATACCCTACACCCTGGTGGGACTAAGATGTATAAGGACCTCAAGGCACACTTCTGGTGGAATGGCATGAAGAGGGATATTGGGAGATTTGTGGCTCAGTGTTTAACTTGCCAACAGGTGAAGGCTGAGCATCGAGTGCCAGCCGGCAAGTTACAAAGTCTCCCAATTCCCGAGTGGAAATGGGACCACATTACAATGGACTTTGTGGTCGGACTACCGAGGGCGCAGGGAGGAGCCGATGCTATCTGGGTAGTTGTAGATCGACTTACCAAGTCAGCGCATTTCTTGCCTATGCAGACTGGTCACTCGAGCGACTAGCCCAGTTATATCTAGATGAGATAGTGAGATTACATGGAGAACCAGCCTCCATTGTATCAGATAGAGACCCGAGGTTTGTTTCGCGTTTCTGGATGAGTTTGCAGACGGCCTTAGGGACTCAACTCAGGTTCAGTACTGCTTTTCATCCGCAGACTGATGGGCAGTCAGAGCGGACTATACAAATCCTGGAGGACATGCTGAGGGCTTGCGTCCTGGATTTCGGCGGAGGATGGATTCGGCATTTATCTTTGGCTGAATTCGCGTACAACAATAGCTTTCAAGCGAGCATTCAGATGGCTCCGTTTGAAGCATTGTATGGACGCAAGTGTCGGTCACCACTTTATTGGAGTGACGTGGGCGAGAGACGGACCTTGGGACCAGGTGTATTGTTAGAGGCAGAGGAGAAGGTTCGAGTGATTCGACGGCATCTTCAGACCACCCAAAGGCGACAAAGGAGTTATGTTGATGTTCGGCGCCGAGACTTAGAATTTCAGGTTGGTGATCATGTATTCCTGAAAGTCTCGCCGTCCAAAGGAATCAGGAGATTCGGCATTCGTGGGAAACTTAGCCCCCGATATATTGGACCCTTTGAGATATTGGAGCGTATCGGACCAGTTGCCTACCGACTTGCACTTCCTCCGAGGCTTGCTGGTGTCCATGATGTATTTCATGTTTCTGCTTTGAGGAAGTATGTCTTCGACCCATCGCACGTCATCGACTTCACACCGCTTGAGATCAGCAAGGATTTGAGGTATGAGGAGCGCCCACTGCGAATTCTGGATCGAGAGGTGAGAGAATTGCGCAGTCGGGCCATTCCTTATGTGAAAATCCTATGGAGCAATCATGACGAGTGCGAGGCTACATGGGAGCTCGAGTCGGAGATGAGGGATGCTCACCCCTACTTATTCGAGACATCGGACTGAGGATTATTGTTCAGTCTCGTTTCGAGGACGAAACTCTTTTTAGTGGGGGAGGATGTGATGATCCGGACTCCCGCAGGAACTGTGCAACATTAAACAGTGACTGTAGGGAGCTCATACGGTGAGACGGAGCTTGTAGAATCAAAATTGGACATTTAAAATAGACTTGGTGCGAAAATCGGAGCAAATGGGATTTTTCGGGAGCTTTTTGCAAAATTTCGGATGAGAATTTGGCGAAACGGACGGCGGATTTGGACTCAGCGCGCGAAAACGGTCAAAATGGTATATTTACTTTATTTTTTCGGCACTATGTTATTGTTCACGCCGGAACAGTAACTCCCGCTGCCGGAATTACTGTTCCGGCGACCGGCGGCGGCCGGCGGGCGACGGCGCGGCGGCGGAGCGCGGCGGAGCAAGGCAAGAAGCGGCGGCGCGCTGCGCGGGCAGCGCGGGCAGGCGCGGGCAGGGGGCGCTGGTGCGCGGTCCATGGGCCTGGCGTGCACCGGGAGCAGCGAAGACCCCCCCTTGCCACGTGGCGCTTCCTCATTGGTGGGCCGGCTCTTCTACTGGGAGAGTGACACGTGGCAGCACCCCATTGGCCGACATTTTTCGGAAAACCCGGAGCGCGGAGCAACACATGCACCACGTGGGACACGTGGCAGATTCTGAGTGGTCCTTGCACCGCTGTTCCCTGTTTTGTGGACACGTGGCGAAATCGGGTTGGTCCATTTTGGTGTTTCCTGTTCTGCCGGATTTGGTGTGGAAGATTCCTTGGCCCATTATAAATAGAACCCCTCACCTCCTCTCATTCCCACCTCATTTTCCGTGCCTTAGAGAGAGAATCAGGGCATGTGCCCTCTATGAAAAATTTTCCTCTCTCTCTCCTCTCTCTCTCCTCAAAATTTCAGAATTTCTGGAGTTACAGATAGTGAGTTATCTGCGACGCGGTGCACTACGACGATTTTCTTTTTAGGCCCATTTCCCGTCGCAGTTCCGTCAGAAATTCCCTGTGTGCTAACCAGGAGGAATTTTTGGACGATTTTTGCGACAGCGCGTTCCTAAGAGGTAAGGCTTCGATTTCCGTGTTGATCACTTTGCTCCATTTCGCACTTTTGACATGGTTTCCAAGGCCTCTTTGACCCCCTTTTTGCTTTGGAAATTTCTGGACAGCGTAGACTTCTCCGATTTTTATCTTGGCGTAGGAGCATCAGATCGAGGCGTTTAAAGAGTCGATTTTGATCTACTCTTCGCGAGGATTGCAACCATAATTTTTCTGGATTTTTTTGAGCAATGTATAGAGGTGAAAAACTCCTCTTTTCTCGTGCTGTTTGAAAAATAGCAAATATTGTACTTTTTAGGATTTATATTTATACCGGGAGCGTTGTTATGTACAGCTGTGCACTGATCTAAGGACTGTGGACAGCCAGGAGACTCCTGGGGTGTGGTGTGAGCTGCTCGAGGTGGGCGGTTGTTGCTTACCTCATTTTTCACAAGCTCACTGGGATTATTAGAATTCCCCCAATAAAAAGAATAAAAAGGACAATTGATGAGAACCATTGGGACAAACTAATATGACAATTGATGAGAACCATTGGGACAAACTAACAGGACAAACTAACAGGACAAACTAACAGGACAATTGATGAGAACCTTTGGGACAACTAACAGGACAATTAATGAGAACCGCTGGGACGAACTCTCCTACAATTTAATAAAACCCCACAAGATTATATAATAACTTATCTTGGGACACTGTGATTGGGACAAAGGCTATAATCTCGCATGCAAATAATTTTTTCAGTAAATCAATCTTCTTTTAAAATAAATATTTAACACCTTTCTATAGCTTTTTGAAAAGTACAATTGCTTGGACATCTAGTTAGCCCTATTTATTGCTATACTATCATTTTGGGATTTGAACATGTTTCATTATGGTCCTTTGCATCCAGATGCTTGTTGCTCAAGTATGAGCAGGGGGTTGGGATAGTGTAGTCGAGATTGCATTAGATTGTGGATTTGTGGGGTATTGCGGTGACCGCGGACAGTAGGCGGTCGACCAGATGTTTATCCTTGCATCAGATTGGGGTTGAGTCTGGTTTATTTTTGCATCAACTGGGGATTGGGTTTCTGTAGTGGATGGAGTTTCCCACTTTGATCATAGTTATGATCCAGTCCTGCTATTGAGATATGTGCTACAGAGATACTTGAGATACTGGTGACAGAGATACTTTACTCGTGTGGGTCGCTCCCCTCGAGTGCCACTCCGGAGGTGGGCTTTTTCGGACCCAGCCGTGTGTGCCGGTCTGATACTTATTTTGGGATGCGAGCCGTGTGAGCCGATCCCGCGGTTTCGAGCCGTGTGAGCAGATTCCGCTGAGCAGGCAGTACCAGTTCTTACTGGCGTCTAGATTGGATTTATTTGGACAGTTTCTGTCTACTGATGCATGCATACAGTCTCTGATAGCCAGTACCGCATTAGAGGCATAGTAGTGGTAGTTTTCCTGTTTCAGCATCTTATGTATCTTACCACTTCCCCTTTTTTCTTTGCCTCTAATAGTCCTAGTGGGTGCGTCAGAGTTGAGGTTTTACCCACTAGGGGAGGCTACTGGTTTATCTGGTAGTTCTCACCCTCATTGTTATTTTCTGTTTCTTTCTTCTCCTTTATTTTTGCAGAGTCATCTGCGGGAGCTGCTAGGCCATCGGCAGCGGATCGAGGTAAGGGGATCGCTGAATAGATAGATCTCCTGTGCGACTGAGAGCTGTAGATAGATGTTGTACCCTTCACTCAGACTATGGTACTCTCCTTTTATTTTGGGTCTGGCTTCCGCCAGCTGGTTGTACTATTTGGTGAGCTGGGAGATTATTGTACTTATTACAGCTTTATTTGAAGTTCCAGTCTGAGATACTATGTGGTTCTTCTATTTCAGCTATGTATTATGCTCTTTTATTGTTCATATTATATCTGAGCAGGTTACCAGCGCTTCGTGTACGCGGGAAATCCCGTATACACGGCGGATCTGTTGACGAGCCCGGGTCCCAGTTTACACCCGGGGCGTGACACCCACCCTGCAGACTACCGACCACCAGCTCAGAGCGGGCGAGTCTACGCCGCCAAGGTAGGGGACTCCGCGGCAGCCGACCACGTGGTGGCAGGTATCATTTTACTTTTTGGTCCTAGAGCTCGCACTTTATTTGATACCGGTGCATCACATTCTTTTATCAGTAGATCATTTGCATCATCCCATGGACTAGAGTTAGGTCGGTTGTAGTGATCCGACCCTTAGGGGTATTTTTGAACTCACATGTAATTGCTTAAGCCTTAAGCGAAATAAAATTATTTAATTCTCAAAGGTCGGCCGGGGCGGGGTGCGTGTATTTTTCTGCGATAGAGCGCGGAAAATGATGACCGACGGTGCGATCGGATTCGAATCCGATGTCGGGATCTCCCGAAACGGGATCCTTAGTGACGCGGGGATTAGTCACGCATCGGAATCCGTGCAAAATATCTTGCACCCGTAGGAGATAAGGTGGGTTATCTCGTAGGGGATAATTAATTAATTAAGTAATTGATTATCCGTTGACGGAAATTTGAATTCTCTTACGTACGAATAAAAGGGGAAATTAATTGTATGTGTATTTAAATTGGGAATTTATTCCCGAGATTATTTAATGAAGGGGATTAAATAATCGGTGGCCAGGATTTAAAAGGTGGGAATTTTATCTCGTAGATCGGATATTTAATAATCGGATGTTTACAGGTTTTTCCTTTCTACGTATCGTATAATAAAATAAATAATTAAATAAAGGGGGTATTTAAACAATCCCCGGATCCGAAAGATAAGAAAAGAAATTAAAAACCCTAACCGGAGAGAAGAGAAAGAAAAGGGAAAAAGGAAAAAGACGGAACCCTAGCCGAAGGAAGGAGAAGGAAAAGAGAAGGAGCCCGATCGTCCCAAACACCGATCCGAAGGCAAAAACCGACCGGGCGACCTTCCCGACGATTTTCGGTGAGTAAAATAATTTTAGAAGTTTTTTGGGATTTTTCCGTCGCCCTTTTTGTCAAGTTCTTCTTGGTTCTCCGTCGTCCCCGTTACCGTCGCCGTCATCGTCATCATGCTAGGGCACGAACGGACGGCGGAGACGCGCGGTGCCGCTAGGGCATCGCGCGGAGGAGAGCCGCGGACGGCCGGACGCCGCCGCAAGCGGCGATGGGACCGCGCGGGTCGGACCCGCGCGGGCGCCGCGCGGGCACCGCGCGGCCGCCGCGCGGGCGACACCCGCGCGGGCGCCGCGCGGGCACCGCGCGGGCACCGCCGGCGCGGGCGCTGACAACCGCGCGGGCCCGCAACCGCGCGGGCGCCACGCGGCAACCCCGCGCGGGCCAGCACCCGCGCGGGCGCCGCGCGGGGCCACCGCGCGGAGCGCCGCGCGGGGCACCCCGCGCGGCGCACGCGCGGGCAACCTCGCGCGGCGCTGCGCGGGCCCGCACGGGCGCCGCGCGGGCACCCCCGAGCGCGGGCGCCGCGCGGGCCCGAACCCGCGCAGACACCGCGCGGGGCGCCCGCGCGGCGACCCCGCACGGGCGCCGCGCGCGGGCCCCACCCGCGCGCCACCGCGCGCCGCCGCGCGAAGAGCGCCGCGCCGCGCGGGTTCGAGCCGCGCGGGGCTCCGACGGGCGGCGACGGACGGCGGTGCGGGGGTTCCGGTTTCGGCAAACCGGACGGTGCCGGGTCTTTTCCGTCAAAAAGTTTAAAGTGGGGTCTTTTTCGAGTTAAGATGTTAGTGTGTTTTTCTGATGATGGTTATCCTTGCGGACTTTCTTTAGGTCCAGGTGCGCAGCGGGAGTGCGCGAAGGATTCAGGTGTTCCGATTTCTCTTCAACAAGGTGGGTACGGTTGCTATAAGTGCAACAAGTGCAGTAAGTGCATCTATCGTCATTAAAATGCTCTCAATTTACCTAACAAAGTAGATGGACAGTTTAACCTTTCGCATAATTATTTTTTATCTAACAATTGAAGCGGCTGCGGTCGCGGTGCTCACTACACGCCGATCTCGGCAAATCCGGTTTCGGATGCTGCACGTACACAGGCGGATTGGCCTCCGCATGGGTGTACTTTTCCGGAAAGTGGTCTTTTTGACCCGTGTGCCTCACAAAGGAGTGGGAGCCGTGAGGACCTCTTCGCGCCAGCTGAAAATAGCACACAGCACCGTGAAGAGGTAAAAGCATCAAAGAGGTGATTGCGCACGAGGGGAGACTTTAGTCTCTCCGACAGGTACTCTGGGGTTGGTGCCCAACTTAATTGATAAATCTGGGGTTGGTGCCCAGCTTAATTATACAGGGTTTCAACGAAAGGTTTCGGTGTAATCGGGTTTTCGTTTCGTTTTTCCTTCTTTGTTATTATTAGACATCTACTTTGTTTGTCACTGACTTTACCCACTCCGTGACAGGTGCTACTAGGTGCGTTAGCCGGGATGGCGGTGAGACTGCGTCGCGAGGACCGTAGTCAGGACACTTGGTTTTCTATCTCATTTCCCTTTTAGGCTTTAAATAGTTAATTTGCTTGTGGATTACTTTAGTTGTGGACATGTATTAGTTAGCTCTGTGGATGAGACGTACTTTTGTGTTTTTGATGCTTTTAGTGGTGTTTTCTTACGCGGCACGTTTTCATGATAAACCAAATGATTGCGAAAAATGTTTTCCCAAAACGAAGTGCCGTGTGGGCACGGGTTTTACAACCGCTGGTTTTATCCTTTCCAAACGTTGACGCCGCTTTAATAACTTGCTTTGATTGGTGATGTATGTCTACTGTATGGTTGATGGTTGATGTTTGATGTTGTAAATAAAACGTATGTTGTAAACGAGACGCCGTGCATATACAAAGGAGACTCTGTCCGTTGGCAGAGAGAATTTGTGTATGTGGCGGTCTGGCACGCACCGGGGATGAGGTTTATGTTACTTATTAAGAAAAAAAAAATAGACACACAATTTTCCGCTTTGACTTACTCAAAAACCCCCGGGGGCGTGACAGATTAAATGGTATCAGAGAAAAAACAACCATAACCATAGTAGACGTGATCCACATCCACAGTGTAAGGTGCCACAAGCAAATTGGACATGAGATAACCAAGGTGTAGGTGCGGTAGTACGTGAGAGTACGGGGAAAAAGGGGATTTAATGTAGGTGTGTTCGTAAGTCTAGGTGCTAGGGTGATAACCTTAGGGCTAACTTGGTTTCTTTGTTTGCACGGTTAATGGCCCGAAGCCGCTCTTCAATCGATGGTGCAGAAGAGGATACAACGGTTCCGGCAACAGTGGAGAATCGGCTACTCCAACAACGGATTACGCGACATGGCATAGCGCTCTCCCCTTTTTGTTAGGAAAGACGAACCCCACCAGGCTCGCCTTCACAAGCGTGGTCCACATAGCGACGCTAATCGGGTAATACCGACGGTGGGTCTACCCGCTTACCGAGAAGTGATCGATAGGACCACTATGGTGGGGCGGGAATTGGCCGTTCCACGCACCCGGCAGAAGGATCATGAGTCTGCCGGGGCCGAAACGACCCCAGCCATAACCCGGGAACGACTTTCCCGACGGGGCCGACCACCCCAATATCCGAAGACACCGCAAGGAACCTGGAAACACATCAGACAGAGGACTCGGAGTACGACATGGACAAGAAACGACCCCAGCCCTTCTCAGGAGGGGGATTTTCTAGCGGAGACCGGCCATGCATCATCTACAGAGGAGCACCTCGGGGGAAATTATTCATTCCGGAAGCACGACCTTTGCTTCTAACGTGACAAACTGGGACAGTTCCGTTTTTACTGCCCCGAACCCGGGAATGATTCTTCGGAGTCGCGACACGGATGAGGGGTCTTATGCGACGACACGACAAAGGACGCACTACCCGAGGGAAGTAGTAGCAGGAAAGACCCCTTACGAAGAGTAATGTTGGTCTTGACCCCAGGAGAACCCTTAGGAGCAAATACTCTGTACCTTCCTGCCCAATAAGGATGCGAAGACTTAGTTGTCTTTGGTGTTGGCCCTTTATTATGGGTCAAATAGGTCCAACTTCCTGCCTTGAGACAATAAGCCCAGGGGACTAGTGAGTTGGGTTGGGTGAGCCCAATAGGTTGAGTGGGCTGCGGTCCGCAATAGACCTAACGGCAAGAGGCCCCACAATAGACCCAACATCCAGGTGGGTTGGGTCTGGTCGAGATCTGTGGTGCGGTGTATGCCGCTTTAAGTGAATCGGATGCGCACCTCTAAAAGCTCAGGCTTTTGGGGTTAATGGTTAGCGCCAACGATTCGACATCTGAGACTTAGTGGTAAGAGAATTCGAGGGGATACTCGGAAGGGATGGGCTTACCGAGTGACAGGTGCTAATCGTTTGTGAGAAACGTCAGGTACGACTACAGAAGCCGGGATTCCCGGAAAACGTGTACTTGGCATGTAAAAGCACTTCCTTTTGTCTGTCATCTCCGCGTCGCGGGCTAGGAAGCTGATAGAGGGCGGGTGCGTGGCCTATCTAGCCTCGGTAGATTTAGCCACCCGACCCGTTCCCTCGCCTTCCGAAATTCCAGTGGTAAGGGAATTTCCGGATGTATTTCCGGCGGAGCTCCCCGGAATGCCGCCGGAACGAGAGGTTGACTTCCCAATTGAGCTGCTTCCCGGCACCAAGCCCATCACCAAGGCACCGTACAGGATGGCCTTCGCGGAGTTGAAGGAACTCAAGGCACAGTTGGAGGACCTTTTGGATAAGGGTTTTATCAGACCAAGCGCGTCACCCTGGGGCGCGCCCGTCCTGTTTGTGAGGAAGAAGGACGGAAGTCTCCGGTTGTGCATCGACTACCGGGAGATAAATAAGGTCACGTCAAGAACAAGTACCCCCTGCCAAGGATCGACGACCTCTTCGACCAGTTACAGGGGGCGACGGTGTTCTCAAAGATTGACCTGCAGTCGGGCTATCATCAGGTCCGGTTAAGGGGGAGGACATCCCCAAAACGGCTTTCCGTACTCGCTATGGCCATTACGAGTTTACGGTAATGCCATTCGGGCTCACAAATGCCCCGGCGGTGTTTATGGACATGATGAACAGGGTATTCAAACCCTTCCTGGACTTATTCGTGGTGGTCTTCATCGACGATATCCTCATCTACTCCCGTACAGACGAGGAACATGAAGAACACCTGCGCACAGTCCTCCAGACCCTACGGGAACAGAAACTCTACGCCAAACTCAAAAAGTGTGAGTTTTGGCTCCGAGAGGTCGGTTTCTTGGGGCACGTAATCTCGGCGGCTGGAGTCGCGGTGGATCCGAAGAAGATAGATTCGGTGACGGACTGGCCCCGACCGACCACGGTGACGGAAATTCGAAGCTTCCTGGGATTAGCCGGGTATTACCGGCGCTTCGTGGAGGGTTTCTCCAAGATAGCCACCCCCTTAACCCGTTTGACAAGAAAGGGGAAAAGTTTATCTGGACGGACAAGTGTCAGAGAAGCTTCGAGGAGCTCAAGGATAGGTTGACGCGAGCCCCGATTCTCGCCCTGCCAGAGCCTGGGGAGGATTACGAAGTGTATTGCGACGCGTCGCGAAATGGATTGGGTGGAGTACTCATGCAACGGGGAAAGGTTATAGCCTATGCATCAAGGCAGCTCAAGGAGTACGAGCGGAATTACCCCGTGCACGATTTGGAACTCGCAGCGGTGGTGTTTGTCCTCAAGCTTTGGAGACACTACCTGTATGGGGCACACTGCAATGTGTACTCAGATCATAAGAGCCTCAAGTACCTTTTCACCCAAAGGAGCTAAATCTGCGACAAAGGCGGTGGCTTGAGCTATTAAAGGATTACGATCTAACGATCCACTACCACCCGGGAAAGGCCAACGTGGTGGCCGACGCCCTGAGTCGCAAAGGACAGGCCGCGGAAGCGGATGTAAGCGCCATTACACAGCAGGATAGTCTGATTGCGGAATTTTCGCGATTGAGACTAGAGGTGGTACCGGCAGGGACAGTCGCACAACTTCTGACACTGGTGGTCAGACCTACTCTGCTGGACAGGATTCTCGAAGGCCAATCGACTGATGATCAACTCCAGCTGGTGCGAAGTAGAATAACCGCCGACCAGGAGGTGATTTCATGGTGGACTCCGACGGCACGATACGATTTCGCGGACGAATCTGCGTGCCGGATCTACCGGAACTCAAGGAGGAATCCTGCGGGAGGCGCATACTGCCCCGTATGCGGCGCATCCCGGGGGAACGAAGATGTACAAGGACGTCAAGCAAACCTTCTGGTGGCCCAAAATGAAGGAGACGTGACCGATTTGTGGCACACTGCCTGGTGTGCCAACGGGTGAAGGCCGAACATCAACGGCCGGCGAGGAAAATTGCAACCTTTACCGGTGCCCGAGTGGAAATGGGACATGATTACCATGGATTTTGTGACCGGTTTCCCGAGATCGCCACAGGGACACGATGCGATATGGGTGATCGTGGACCGTTTGACGAAATCGGCCCACTTTTTGCCCATACACACGACGTGGACCCGGGAACGACTGGCGCAAACGTACCTCGATGAGATAGTAAGGTTGCACGGTGTACCGACATCCATCACGTCGGACAGAGACACACGTTTTGTGTCGAACTTTTGGCGAAGTTTGCAACAAGCGATGGGGACCAAGTTGCACTTCAGCACAGCTTTTCACCCGCAAACCGATGGGCAATCGGAGCGGGTGATACAGATCGTGGAAGACATGCTTCGAGCATGCGTTCTGGACTTGGGCGAAGGGTGGGCACGGTGTTTGCCCCTGGTGGAATTTGCCTACAATAACAGTTACCAGGCCAGTATTCAGATGGCGCCGTACGAGGCCCTGTACGGGCGCCGCTGTCGGTCTCCAATATGCTGGGACGACTTAGGTGAGCGAAAGTTTCTGGGCCCAGATTTGGTGGAGGAGACCGAAGCAAAGGTGCGATTGATTAAACAAAGGCTGCTGACCGCCCAAAGCAGACAGAAAAGCTATGCAGATAACAGACGCCGAGACTTAGAGTTCATGGTGGGCGAGCACGTTCTGCTCCGGGTTTCACCCTCAAAGGGGAACCGACGTTTCGGCATAAAGGGGAAGTTGAGCCCCAGGTACGTGGGACCGTTCGAGATCCTGGAGCGCGTAGGACCGGTGGCGTACCGGTTGGCCCTGCCCCGAACCTCGAACGAGTCCACAACGTGTTCCACGTTTCAATGCTCCGGAAGTACCTGGCAGACCCCTCTCATGCCTTGGATGCCTCCACCATTCGAGTTACGAGAGGACTTGAGCGTCGAGGAGACGCCGGTGCGGATTTTGGCAAGAGAGGACAAGAAGTTGCGCAACCGAACGATCCCCTATGTGAAAGTCCAGTGGAGCAACCACGAAGAGCGCGAGGCGACGTGGGAACTGGAATCAAAGATGAGGGAATGTTTTCCCGAGTTGTTTAAGTGAGGTTTGAGTTTAAGTTTCGGGACGAAACTTTTTATAAAGTGTGAGTGGTGTAGTGACCCGACCCTTGGGGTATTTTCGAACTCACATGTAATCGCTTAGGCCTTAAGCGAAATAAAATTTATTTAATTTTCAAAAGTCGGCCGGGACGAGGGTGTGTATTTTTCTGCGATAGAGCGCGAAAAACGATGACCGACGGTGCGATCGGATTCGAAATCCGATGTCGGGATCTCCCGGAACGGGATCCTTAGCGATGCGGTAATTAGTCACGCATCGGAAACCGTGCAAAATATCTTGCACCCTAGAGATAAGGTGGGTTATCTCGTAAGGATAATTAATTAATTAATTAATTATCCGGTGACGGAATTTAAATCCTCCTACGTACGAATTAATTTAAGGATTTAAATGGTGGGATTTTATCTCGTGGATTGGATAAGAGATAAAATCAGGATATTTAATAAGGGATTTAAATTATGGG
>JAQOTM010000296.1:26990-67001 GCA_029168755.2 Tillandsia fasciculata
CACCTATTCACCGCCCCTCTAGGTGTTTTCTTTCCCTATTTTAGATTCCATAATAGTACAACCAACAAGTGTATCAGGTAACGAAATGACATTTCCTACTAACTATTCTTCTGGAAAAGCATCCTCTTCTAAGTCTTCAGTTACGCATTGAAATCAACTAAGGAAGAAGACGCGGATTCATCCTCCTCAGACGATGACGAGAACCTATCTATGGAGGACTTTGAGAAGCAGCTCGCTCTCTTGACAAGGAAGTTTCGCCGCAACTTTCGAAGGGGTAATCCAAGCAAAACTCCATCCTTCGAAAAGTCGAAGAAAGGCAAGGTTCTTCAAGCTACAAGTCAAGAAAGCAAGAGAACTTCTCAAAGGATAAGAAAAGTTCAGAGGGACAAGTACAGTGCTTCAAATGTCGAGGCTACGGCCACATTGCAACGGAGTGTCCCAACAAGAATCCGGCAAAGAAGAAAGCGATGCAAGTCGTACTTGGGATGACAACTCCACGTCAAATGAGTCATCCTCAAGTGATGAAGAAGACAACGCGACAGCATTCCACGCGTCCACTACATCTTCACCCTTCATGTGCTTGATGGCAAGTACCTCCGATTCCTTGTCCAACTCCTCCCATTGAAAAGAACGCTACGGACAGCGAATCGAGCAATTCTGAAGGTGAAGATTTTGCTCTTGCCTACCATAAGCTTTTGAGGGATTCAAAGAAACTGGCAAAGCAAAACGGAGTTTGAGAGGGAGATTGCAGGATCTCGAAGAAGAAGCAAAAAGGGCATCTTCTCTCTCAAACGCTCTTGAAGTGGAAAGGGATAATCTAGCCAAAGCAAATGTTTCCCTTCAAGAGAAAAATGAGCTTTGAGAAAGAACATGAGAAATGGTGGATAAAGCGAATTATTTCTCAAGCTCTACGACGAGGCTCGACAGGATAAAATGGAAATGACAAAGACCATTCTCCAACTCAAAGATGACTTAAAGCGTTTTTCTTCAGGAAGGAGTAAGTTGGACAGGCTTCTTGGTCTTGGTCAAACAAATAAGTTCGGCCTCGGGTACACTCAAACTGGAGACATTCCAAGTTCGAGTGGGACAGTTTTTGTGCCTCAGTCGGTATCTCCTCCTCCGACACTGGAATTCAAGACAAGCAACGACAACAAGCCTACTTCATCCTCCTCGGGATCGTCAAGAACTAAGGTATGTTTTCGTTGTGGCATTTCAGGGCACATAAGGAGAAATTGCAAGACGGGAGCCAAACGCACACCTCAAGCATCTCTTGCAATGACTACCAAAAAGGTGATTCCTCGAAAATCAACTGCAAATCTTTCGAAGGAAAAGAGCCTTGGTAGTTCACCGCTCAAGACGACATCATCAAGGAGCAGCAATTCTTCTAACAAGACGCTTTCGCCTAGGAGAATAACTTCACGACCATTACCGACGCATTCCAAAAAGGTTTGGGTGCGCAAAGGTGAAAATTTTCCCTTGTCTTGTTACTAATGTTTCCTTGCATGCATATGATAACTCGTCTTGGTATCTGGATAGCGGGTGTTCCCGTCACATGACCGGTGACAAAAACTGTTTTCAAAACTTTGAGAAAATCTCCGGAGGACTTGTAGTTTTCGGAGATGGTCGGTCTTCCAAAATTGTTGGAAAGGGAACGGTAGCTATTCCGGATGGCCCGGTTCTAAATAATGTGTTATTTGTTGATGGCCTTAAGACTAACCTCATTAGCATAAGTCAACTTTGTGATAATGGTTATTCAGTTAATTTTTCATCTGTTGAATGTGTTGTAACTGATAAGGACCATGTTTTCTTTTTAAAAGGGGTTAGATCTGAAAACAATTGTTATGTTGTTCCTAGTAAATTTTCTGAAAAGTGTAACCTAGCTTCTTTGAAAAATGAAACACTTTGGCATGAAAGGCTAGGTCACATAAATTTTAAGGAACTTGCTAGAATTTCAAACAAAGATGTGGTCAAGGGGGTTCCTAAACTTTCTTTTGAACAAAAATTGTGTGTGGCGGTTGCCAAAAGGGAAAGTCCTAGGACTGCACACAAGAACTTGAACCACATAGGTACAAAACGGCCTTTGGAACTTTTGCACATGGATTTAATGGGGCCAACTCGTCAACCATCTCTGGGAGGTAAATGGTATATTTTCTTATTGGTTGATGATTTCTCTAGATATTCTTGGGTAGCATTTTTAAAAGATAAAGCTGATACTTTTGATTCTTTTTTCGAGAAATCATGATTATCGTATTGAAAAGAATGAAAAGATTACTCGTGTAAGAAGTCAGAGGTGGAGAATTCATATAAATTTAAATTTTTGCACTTCAAACGGCATTAAACATGAATCTCAGCACCCTATACACCTCAACATGGTGAGTTGCGCACGCGGGGGTCGTACAGGAGATGGCACGTGTTAAGCCGGAACTACCGTTATATTTTTGGGCTGAAGCGGTGAACAGCTGATGTATTAATCGAGTGTATTTGCGCCCGGGGACTTTAAATACACCATATGACTATGGTTTTGTAATATCCAATTTTGTATTTCGGCATATTTTGGGAGTCGGTGTTTTATTTTACGTGAAAATCTTGGAAAATTTGACTCTCGAAGTGACGAAGGGATTTTCTTGGGTTATTCTACAAACAGTAGAGCATATCGAGTTTTTAACTTAGAATCTAAGACGATCGTAGAATCGATGTTATTGTAGATGAAGCTTTTCACTTTGAATCTGAAAAATCTACCCTCGATACTCTCTTGATGATGATACACCTGCTAATGCATCTTCTTCTAACAATTCTTTCGATAATAATGATGCATCTAACGGTTCTTCAAGTTTATCTGCAGGCAGGAAAATCTCGTACCTCCGACTACTCCATCTAACAAACGTTACATCTCCAAGGATCATCCTGAATCGAACATCATTGGAGACCCACAAGAAGGAGTTAGAACTCAGACAATTGGTTTGCGGATTCGCTTGCTACGTATTAATCGACCAAAGAAGTTGATGAAGGCTCAAGATGACTACTGGATTGAAGCATGATGAAGAGGTCCATTGTTACGGAATTTGAGTTGGCGTATTTCGTGAATGTATTAAGTCTTGAAGATTGAAGATGAAGAAACTTTGGATCATATACCTCAATCTCAAGAAAGAAGAATTCAAAAGGATCAGGTACGTTTAACTAAAGAATTTTGATGATCCGAATACTTCTTATAGTGTAGAAACACCTGGAAGAGGTTTTAATTGCTTAAACATCAAAAACTGGACATGGGACATGTTCAGGATCCGGATCGTGGCTTGCAATCCGGATCCCGAAGGGTGTTCGTTCATACACTGGTTCAATCCGGATCGCAGCATCTCTGATCCGGATCCCGAACACTAGTTTTACCTTTTGCTTTTCGATCCGGATCAGGAATTGCAATCCGGATCCCGAATGTGATGTTTGGTAAAACTGTATGAACGATCCGGATCGGGGACTACGATCCGGATCCCGAACAAGCAATTTTCTGGAAACCGTCTTTTGTGCTTCTGCAATCCGGATCGCCAAATCCAATCCGGATCGCCGTCGGTAAAACTTTCCAGAAAAGGCTGTTTTTGATCCGAATATTCTTCCTAGGGTTTCTAACCTATAAATAGGCCCTATTATTCATTTCTAGGGCATCGGCGATAATACATTAGAAAAAAAATAGCCGAAAAGAAAAATCCACATATAGAGAAGAAAGGAAATCAATAGATCTATTCTATGTTTCTTCATCTATATTGATTGATTTGATTCTAGGTTTTCCATACTCACATTTTGAGTAGAATCAAATCAATGAATACTTAGATGGTATTTCCGATCTATCTTTAATCTAAGTATTCGGCGGATCATCACCACCCAAACAAACAACGATTTACCCCAAAATCGGCGCGTGGACTCGCGTGGCCTTGTGGATTCAAGGTGCAACCGCTCTCGTGGATTCGGAGCGAGGTACGTTCGTGGATTCGAAGCGTGCCATTGGGTGAAGACCGTGGATTCGGTTGGACGTCGTGGACTCGACGTTGGACGCTGTGGATTCAGCGTTGGGCGCGGATCGTGGATTCGAGAAGCGTCGTGGAGCGAGCGGGAAGATCTACTAGGAGCGTATGGTAAAAGGTTGAGTCGTCTGTGAGTACGTTATATCACCTTGTACGTGTGTTAATTCTAGTGGATTTCGCCGTGTTATCGGTCCCGTGGTTTTTTACTCCGGTTTGGAGTTTTTCCACGTAAAAATCTTGCGTGTTCTTTTATTTTTCCGCATTGGGTTTTATTGCGCAATGATTTTTTGAGTGTTTATTGTTTACACCTATTCACCCCCCTCTAGGTGTTTTTTCCCCTATTTAGATCCTTATTAACCTAAACCCAACAAGTGGTATCAGAGCGGGAATAGGGTTGTAAACAATGGTTGAAGGTGGAAACATCAATCGACCCCCTTTCTTTGATGGAACAAATTATGCGTACTGGAAAGTACGGATGAAAGCCTTTTTAATTTCCATCGACGAAAGGGTGTGGCAATCAATTGAATTAGGATGGTCTAATCCAACTGAAATTTTAGATGATGTTCGCACCTTAAAACCTAGGTCGAAATGGACCAAGGAAGAGATAGACTTATCTTCTTACAATGGCAAAGGGATTAATGCTCTATTTAATGCTTTGTCACAAACTGAGTTCTCTCGCGTCTCGGCATGTGAGACTGCGAAAGAAATCTGGGATGTTCTTCAAGTTACGCATGAGGGAACTAACCTAGTGAAGATTCAGAAACTGCAAATGCTCACGAGCAAGTTTGACTCTATCTCTATGGCAGAGAATGAATCCTTCACTGACTATTACACACGATTGCAAGACATCGTAAACTCATGTGCTAACTTGGGAGAGAAGATTCCAGAATTTAAAGTTGTAAGAAAAATTCTAAGAACTCTTCCTGAACGATTTCGCCCGAAGGTCGCAGCCATTGAAACAATTAAACACCCGGACGAAATGCGTGTAGAAGAATTAGTAGGTGCTTTACAAACTTATGAAATGACTTTTCCTACTAACTATTCTTCTGGAAAGGCATCCTCTTCTAAGTCTTCAGGTTACGCATTGAAATCAACTAAAGAAGAAGACGCGGATTCATCCTCCTCGGACGACGACGAGAACCTTTCTATGGAGGACTTTGAGAAGCAGCTCGCTCTCTTGACAAGGAAGTTTCGCCGCAACTTTCGAAGGGGAAATTCAAGCAAAACTCCATCCTTCGGAAAGTCGAAGAAAGGCAAGGGTTCTTCAAGTTACAAGTCAAGAAAGCAAGAGAACTTCTCAAAGGATAAGAAAAGTTCTGAGGGACAAGTTCAGTGCTTCAAATGTCGAGGCTACGGCCACATTGCAACGGAATGTCCCAACAAGAATCCGGCTAAGAAGAAAGCGATGCAAGTCGTTACTTGGGATGACAACTCCACGTCAAATGAGTCATCCTCAAGTGATGAAGAAGACAACGCGACAGCTTTCCACGCGTCCACTACATCTTCACCCTTCATGTGCTTAATGGCAAGTACATCCGATTCACTGTCCAACTCCACTGTTGAAAAGATTGCAACGGACGATGAATCAGATGATTCGGAAGGTGAAGATTTTGCTCTAGCCTACCACAGCTTTTGAGGGATTCAAAGAAACTGGCTAAGCAAAACAAGGGGTTGAAAGGGAGATTGCAGGATCTTGAAGAAGAAGTAAAAAGGGTAACCTCTCTCTCAACCGATCTTGAAGTGGAAAGGGATAATCTGATTAAAACAAATGTTTCCCTTCAAGAGTCCAATGAGCAACTCGAGAAGAATTATATGGATATGGTGAACAAAGCGAATTACTTCTTGAAGCTCAACGGCGAGGCTCGACAGGAAAAATTGGAAATGACGGAGACCATACGCCAACTGAAGGATGACTTAAAGAGATTTTCTTCTGGAAGGAGTAAGTTGGACAGACTTCTTGGTCTTGGTCAAAGAAATAAGTTCGGCCTCGGATACACTCAAACTGGAGACATTCCAAGTTCGAGTGGTACAGTATTTGTGCCTCAGTCGGTATCTCCTCCTCCGACACCGGTGTTCACGACAAGCAACGACAACAAACCTACTACATCTCCTCGGAATCGACAAGAACCAAGGTATGTTTTCGTTGTGGCATTTCAGGGCACATAAGAAGAAATTGCAAGACGGAAGCCAAACGCACACCTCAAGCACCTCTTGCAATGACTACCAAAAAGGCTATTCCTCGAAAATCAACTGCAATTCATTGAAGGAAAAGAGCCTTGGTAGTACACCGCTCAAGACGACATCATCAAGGAGCAGCAATTCTTCAAGCAAGACGCTCTCACCTAGGAAATCAACTTCACGATCATTACCGACGCATTCCAAAAAGGTTTGGGTGCGCAAAGGTGAAATTTTCCCTGTCTTGCTACCAATGTTTCCTTGCATGCATATGATAGTTCGTCTTGGTACCTGGATAGCGGGTGTTCCCGTCATATGACCGGCGATAAAAACTGTTTTCAAACATTTGAGAAAAACTCCGGAGGACTTGTTGTTTTCGGAGATGGTCGGTCTTCCAAAATTGTTGGAAAGGGAACGGTAGCTATTCCAGATGGCCCGGTTCTAGATAATGTGTTATTTGTTCATGGCCTTAAGACTAACCTCATAAGCATAAGTCAACTGTGTGATAGTGGTTATTCAGTTAATTTTTCATCTGATAAATGCACTGTAACTGACATGAACCATGCTTTCTTTTTAAAGGGGGTTAGATCAGAAAACAATTGTTATGTAGTTCCTCTAAGATTTCTGAAAAATGTAACCTAGCATCTTTGAAAAATGAAACACTTTGGCATGAAAGGCTAGGTCACATAAACTTTAAGGAACTTGCTAGAATTTCGAATAAAGATGTGGTCAAGGGGGTTCCGAAACTTTCTTTTGAACAAAACCTTGTGTGTGGCGGTTGCCAAAAGGGAAAACAGTCTAGGACTGCACACAAGAACTTGAACCACATAGGTACAAAACGGCCTTTGGAACTTTTGCATATGGACTTAATGGGGCCAACTCGTCAACCATCTCTGGGAGGTAAATGGTATATTTTCTTGTTGGTTGATGATTTTCTAGATATACTTGGGTAGCATTCTTAAAAGAAAAAGCTGATACCTTTGATTCTTTTCTCGAAATCTGCAATCGTATTATGATGAAAAGAATGATAGGATTACTCGAGTTAGGAGTGATAGAGGTGGGGAATTCATAAATTCCAAATTCATTGATTTTTGCACTTCTAATGGCATTAAACATGAATTCTCCGCACCTTACACACCTCAACAAAATGGTGTAGTCGAGCGCAAAAACAGGGTCGTACAGGAAATGGCACGTGTTATGCTTCACAGCCGGAACTTACCTTTTTATTTTTGGGCTGAAGCGGTGAACACTGCTGTTTATGTTATCAATCGCGTGTATTTGCGCCCGGGGACATTGAATACACCATATGAACTTTGGTTTTGTAGAAAACCTAACATCAAATATTTTCGCATCTTTGGGAGTCGGTGTTTTATTTTACGTGATCGTGAGAATCTTGGAAAATTTGACTCTCGAAGTGACGAAGGGATTTTCTTAGGTTATTCTACAAACAGCAGAGCATATCGAGTTTTTAACTTAGAATCTAAGACGATCGTAGAATCGATAAATGTTAAGGTAGATGAAGCTTTTCACTTTGAATCTGAAAAATCTACCCTCGATATCTCTCTTGATGATGATACACCTGCTAATGCATCTTCTTCTAACAATTCTTTCGATAATAATGTTGATGCATCTAACGGTTCTTCAAGCTTATCTGATGTGCAGGAATCATCTCGTGTACCTCCGCCTACTCCTCTACCTCAAACGTTACGCATCTCCAAGGATCACCCTGAATCGAACATCATTGGAGATCCACAAGAAGGAGTTAGAACACGGAGACAATTGGTTTGCGGATTTGCATGCTATGTATCTCAAATCGAACCAAGGAATGTTGATGAAGCTCTCCAAGATGATTACTGGATTAAAGCAATGCAGGAAGAGCTCCATCAATTCGAGCGAAACAAAGTCTGGGAATTGACGAAGCCTCCGAAGCAACACAATGTGATAGGTACCAAATGGATCTTCAAGAACAAGAAAAATGAAGAAGGTACTATCATCAGGAACAAAGCAAGGTTAGTTGCTCAAGGCTACTCTCAAGTAGAAGGTATAGACTTTGATGAAACTTTCGCCCCTGTAGCTAGACTCGAGTCCATTCGTATATTGTTTGCGATCGCTTGTCATTTTAAAATCAGATTATTTCAAATGGACGTTAAGAGCGCCTTTTTAAATGGATTTTTAAATGAGGAAGTTTATGTAGCTCAACCGAAAGGTTTTGTGGATCATAAACTACCTAACCATGTTTTTCGTCTGAAAAAGGCTCTTTACGGTCTGAAACAAGCACCGCGAGCATGGTACGAAAGGTTGACAAAGCACCTTTTGGAAAAGGGCTACACTCGAGGGGGAGCTGACAGGACTCTCTTTGTGAAGCATTATCAAAACAATTTCATAGTTGCTCAAATCTATGTCGATGACATTGTTTTTGGAGCAACGAGAGATAATGATGCTTCTAAATTCGCGGAGACCATGGAAAGCGAATTTGAGATGTCCATGATGGGCGAATTGAATTATTTTCTTGGATTACAAGTTAAACAAAACGATGAAGGAATTCACTTGTGTCAATCCAAGTATGCACTGGAGTTGGTCAAAAAGTTTGATCTTGAAAATTCTAAGGATTTTCCGACTCCAATGGGAACTAGCCATAAGGGACTTGGAAGTGAATCACAAAGTGAGAATGTAGACGAGAAACTGTACCGCAGTATGATTGGAAGTCTACTATATCTCACGGCTAGTCGCCCGGATATATCCTTCAGTGTTGGGATTTGTGCGAGATATCAATCAGCACCGAAGGAGGTTCACCTGAAAGCGGTGAAACGGATCATCCGGTATATCAAAGGTACAATCAATTTCGGAATTTGGTATCCTATGGGAACGACTTTGGATATTGTTGGATACTCAGATGCCGATTGGGCTGGATCAGTGGATGACCGGAAAAGCACGAGTGGTGCATGCTTCTATCTTGGCCACTGCCTTGTTGCATGGCACAGTAAAAAGCAGAACTGCATAGCACTCTCGACTGCCGAAGCGGAGTACATTTCTGCAGGAAGTTGTTCAACCCAATTGATTTGGATGAAAAGCGTGTTGAGCGATTTCCGGATTTCAACATCTTCGGTAACCATTTTATGTGACAACACTAGTGCTATTAACATTTCTAAAAACCCTGTGTTGCACTCTAGAACAAAACATATTGAACTTAGATATCATTTTCTTAGAGAGCTAGTTGAATCAAACATTCTTCAACTGTCATATATTTCAACTGAGGATCAATTAGCTGATATCTTAACAAAACCTTTGGATCAAAAACGTTTTATTCACTTGCGTAAAGCAATTGGCATGCTTTCCTTGAAATAACTCTTTTGAAACCTTTGCTTAGGTTAGGTTTTGTTTTTGTTTTTGTTTTGTTCTTTATCTATGTTTTGTACATAGGACATTAATTGAGCATAAATCATAATTGACTTTAATTGCATCCTTTTATGCATTTAGAAATTTATTATGTTTTTGATGTCATAATATTTTCAATGTTGCAATGATCATTTACGTTAATTAAACCATCTTTTAAGTGATCAAAGTCAATTTCTCTCTCAATGATCTCTTGGTATAGTCATTATCATATTTGATTGCTTAGTCGAGTATGAATTCGAGATCAATGGTTTGGTTGAATACCTTATATATTAAATAATTGATAGCCAATTGAGGGGGAGTCAATGAAATGTAAAATGCTCAAAAGATGTGGAAAGAGTTACATCCCATGAGGAGTGTGAAAACTACCACCACATGGAGAAAATGAAAAAAAAATACTCCATGAATGAAAAGCAAATTTTTGTTTTGAAAATTGTTGATGAAATTCATATTGAAATACTTGACTCAGTCGTATTTCATGGTTGGTATAAGGTGGGATTTTTAGTAAAAGATGCTCAAAGAGCCACTCCTTCAACAGATTGTCTAGATATATTATCTAACTTATCTGGGATTTCAAACATCTATTGATCTTGGTACTTCATTTTCTTTACTAAAATTGATGATTTGATAAAGGCATTACACATAAGATCAGGATAGATGTAATTGAAGTTGTTCAACTTTAAGTGTTTTAACTTTCGTAAATTTTCGTTTCATTTTTGGGTATTTTTGATAGATTTTGCATAATCTATTTCTTGTTGTATGAAACGATGTCTTTTGTTTAAAGTTGACATGGTAAAGTGCTTACATACTTTTTCTGGATTTTATGGAATTTTTCTGAATTTTTCTGGAGAAAAAGTTGAAGCCGATCCGGATCGGGGTAAGTGATCCGGATCCCGAACGCAGGATTCTTCCTGCGGGTAGCCGATCCGGATCACATTCTCGATCCGATCCGGATCACGGCTAGGGTTTTTATAAGAACAAAGAGGATTTGATTTCTTTTACCCTAATCTTTTGTTCTAAAATCTCTAGAGCTTCTCTCTCTAGATTTCTTGCATTTTGGAGCTTCCAAACTCAAAGTTCTTCGGATTCAAGTAAGTTTTATTGATCAAAACTCGGTTTTTCACAGTTTTTATGGTTTTTCATCAAACGTGAGTTGAAATCTTGGAACTTTTTCGTTTGTGAATGGTTTTTGATCAAATTTCTTTTGAAATAAGAACTCTGGGTCAATTAGTTTTGCTTTTATGCTGGGTTTTCTCAAGATAAACGAGTTTTTAGGCTTCGATTTCTAAAAATTCTGTTTTAGGGCATAAAAGAGGAATTTTTGAAAATCATGGAATTGATCTATTTTTAAAATTCTTTTTGGAAAACTAATTTGATTCTTGGCTTCTCTACATGATTATGATTGTCTAGGTACAATTTTTCAAATTTTTCAAAATTGACGATTTTTCATATGTTCTTGAGTTGGTTTCACAGGACACTTTCTCAAACTCAAAGCACTCACACCAATGGCACTCTCCTGGTTAATCCTGCTACTGGTTACGATGGTACTTACACGAGCAACCAACAAACTGAAACGAGCCAAGAAACTCCAACGAAAGGGTGAAGTGGAAGTTATAAGTGACACAGAACTTGAAGAAAACCCTGATGAAGTACACTGGGATATGTTGACAGATGATGATGATGATGAGGTATTGCCTACTAAATCTAAACAAAAAGGAAAAGCACCCATGGACACTGGGAAAGCTCCTATGTTTGCTCCAACTATCTCTGTGAAACGGAAACGACTTGCTCGACGTTATGGATTAAGACGAGACACTAATATTGACACACCAATAGCTCCTGACTCTCCGCCACGTGTTGAAGAGGTAGTCGTTAATACTGACCGTCTTCGAGCCTTTGAACGACGTGAATGCATCGGAGAACGTCATGTCAACATTGAAGCCCTTCGCAATCATTCACCAGAATTTGGAACCTTAATTGAGCAAGCTTCTCTTATTCAAATCTGCCGTTTCCCTGAACTTCTAGGATATTGTTTGTATCGTGTGAGAACCTTCTACACGAATGCGAGACATCTTCTCGAGAATGAAAATGGGTCTATGCATTTCTATACAAACATCCAAGGAATGAAGATTAAGATCACACCGCAGTTAATTGGTGAAGTGCTTGGAATGGAATCTAGCACATCGGGGATTAACTTTTTGAAAGGAAAAAGTTTGACAAGTGCATTGTGGCAAACTGTGGTCGACAGGATCTGTTTGGAAGGGACTCAATCCGTTGATGGCAAAAGTATCAGATCCAAACATCTACGACTGGAGTACCAATTTTTAAACTTCATAACGTGCTATAACATTCTGCCAAACATGCACACCAAGGTTGTGAGATGGGAGCGACTGCTATTCCTATATCTAATAGGACATCCCTCTGAGGCTATTGGATTGAACATGAATATTCCCTATATAATTTGGAACAGAATGTCAAGGTACATTGTGCATCCTCACCCCTCTGAGCGACTTCCGTTTCCTCTAATCATCATGAGGATCTTACAAAAGTTTGATATTGATGTAAGCTCAACATCATATCAGCACAGTTGCGGGATGATAGATGAATCAACAATTGTGAAGTCACTTCACAAATTGCCTCATGTTATTGGAAAGAAACCTTGTGACGGCACCTCGGCTTCAACACCTCGACAAGAACACGGCACGGATGATGAAGCATCATTGACTTCGATCTTCAAGTTGCAGCAACAACTTTCCGTCAAGCAGGAACATATTTTGAAGGAACAACAAAGGATTGCCAATGAGCTTGAGATAACGACAGCAGCTCACATTACCATCACGAAGAAGATAAATTCAATGGACAAGCGGGTGCGAAAGATACTGTCTAACATGGGTTGCACAAATTCTGACGACTCCAATTCTGCCGACTGACCATTTTTAACTCATTTTCTTTTCTTTTTGTGCAGGATTTTACGTTTTTAGTCTTATTGATACTTTTAGTTTAGTTCTCAGTTTGTGCATATTAATATTTTTTTTACTCTCCTTACATATTGTAGCTCTTGCTACGTTTTGGCTTTGTTTTGTGACAAAAAGGGGGAGAGAGTTAGAGAGAACTTTGAACAATGAACAATGATTGTGAATATCAAGGTAAGTATGACTTCAACTCAACTTTGGTTTTTCTTTGTGATTTGTGACATGCCTCTATACTAACTATTCGACTAACTATTTGGGCATGTAATATGACTAACAAGTTGATGTTGGACTAACATACTTTGACATTTGGTTTTCGATTGCTTAGAAGATATGTTGGTTTTAACTATGATTCTCTTACATATCTGAATTTTTCAAATGTCATGATGAGAATAAACTCTATCTCTGTAGTTGGTTTTGAATGTTTCAATTCTTGAGGTATCTAACGATTTTGTTTGTCAAGAATGCTTTCTGTGTGCAGAGATTACAGATGTCTAAGTCTAGAGTCTGTTCTAGGAGTTTATCTCATGTTTTTAATTTCTGGATCTCTTTTGTAAATTTTTGTTGTATGGTGATAGCAACAAAAATATCTTTTTGAATTTTCTTTTGTGGATTTGTGTTTTGTCACGAAACCGCCAAAGGGGGAGATTGTTACGGAATTTGAGTTGGCGTATTTCGTGAATGTATTAAGTCTTGAAGATTGAAGATGAAGAAACTTTGGATCGTATACCTCAATCTCAAGAAAGAAGAATTCAAAAGGATCAGGTACGTTTAACTAAAGAATTTTGATGATCCGAATACTTCTTATAGTGTAGAAACACCTGGAAGAGGTTTTAATTGCTTAAACATCAAAAACTGGACATGGGACATGTTCAGGATCCGGATCGTGGCTTGCAATCCGGATCCCGAAGGGTGTTTGTTCATACACTGGTTCAATCCGGATCGCAGCATCTTCTGATCCGGATCCCGAACACTGGTTTTACCTTTTGCTTTCCGATCCGGATCAGGATTTGCAATCCGGATCCCGAATGTGATGTTTGGTGAAACTGTATGAACGATCCGGATCGGGGACTACGATCCGGATCCCGAACAAGCAATTTTCTGGAAACCGTCTTTTGTGCTTCTGCAATCCGGATCGCCAAATCCAATCCGGATCGCCGTCGGTAATTCTTTCCAGAAAAGGCTGTTTTTGATCCGTATATTCTTCCTAGGGTTTCTAACCTATAAATAGGCCCTCTTATTCATTTCTAGGGCATCCGCAATACATCGGCAGATATACAGAAAAGAAAATAGCCGAAAAGAAAAATCCACATATATAGAGAAGAAAGGAAATCAATAGATCTATTCTATGTTTCTTCATCTATATTGATTGATTTGATTCTAGGTTTTCCATACTCACATTTTGAGTAGAATCAAATCAATGAATACTTAGATGGTATTTCCGATCTATCTTTAATCTAAGTATTCGGCGGATCATCACCACCCAAACAAACAACGATTTACCCCAAAATCGGCGCGTGGACTCGCGTGGCCTTGTGGATTCAAGGTGCAACCGCTCTCGTGGATTCGGAGCGAGGTGCGTTCGTGGATTCGAAGCGTGCCATTGGGTGAAGACCGTGGATTCGGTTGGACGTCGTGGACTCGACGTTGGACGCTGTGGATTCAGCGTTGGGCGCGGATCGTGGATTCGAGAAGCGTCGTGGAGCGAGCGGGAAGATCTACTAGGAGCGTATGAAAAAGGTTGAGTCGTCTGTGAGTACGGTATATCACCTTGTACGTGTGTTAATTCTAGTGGATTTCGCCGTGTTATCGGTCCTGTGGTTTTTTTACTCCGGTTTGGAGTTTTTCCACGTAAAAATCTTGCGTGTTCTTTTATTTTTCCGCATTGGGTTTATTTGCGCAATGATTTTTGAGTGTTTATTGTTTACACCTATTCACCCCCCTCTAGGTGTTTTTTCCCCTATTTAGATCCATTACTTATAACCCAACAATATGTTCCCATTTCCACTCGGGTACTGGTAGGGGTTGTAGTTTTCCCGCCGGACGCTGGTGCTCAACCTTCACTTGTTGGCAAACCAGGCAGTGAGCCACGTGCTGCGTCACGTCTGATTTTAGTCCGGGCCACCAGAAGGTTTGCTTGAGGTCCTGGTACATCTTCGTGCCGCCCGGGTGTGCCGTGTAGGGGGCGCTGTGTGCCTCCGTTAGGATCTCGTTCCTCAGGTCCGATGTGTCCAGCACGCAGATTCGGCCCCAGTATCGAATTGTGTCGTCCGTGCCGATCGAGAAGTCACTGTCTTTATTTACAAGGAGCTCATTCCGCTTGCGTTGTAGTAGAGGGTCAATCCCTTGGCCCTCCCGAATTCTCTCCAATAGGGTGGGCCTAATTACCAGTATCAGGAGTCGCGATAAAGTACCGACTGGTACTACTTCCAATTTCAAACGCGAGAGTTCTGCGGCTAAGCGGTCTTCCTTCGTGATGGAATTCGCGGGTAGCTCCTCCGTCTGGCCCCTCCTGCTTAGGGCGTCTGCCACTACATTTGCTTTCCTGGGGTGATATTGCAAGGATATGTCATAATCCTTTAGCAATTCGAGCTAGCGTCTTTGGCGCAAATTCAGTTTTTTCTGAGTAAAAATGTACTTGAGGCTCTGGTGATCCGAAAATACGTTACAATGAGTTCCGTATAAATAGTGCCTCCAGAGTTTCAGTGCGAAGACGACGGCCGCGAGCTCCAGATCGTGAGTGGGGTAGTTTTGCTCGTAATCCTTGAGTTGCCTGGATGCGTACGCGACGACCTTCCCCTGCTGCATCAGTACACATCCTAGGCCATTTCTTGATGCGTCGCAGTAAACTTCGAATTCTTCACCCGGCGTCGGTAGTGTGAGTACGGGTGCCCGGGTTAGTCTATCCTTAAGTTGCTCAAAACTTTATTGGCATTGCGCCGTCCATATGAATTTCTCCACCTTTCTGGTTAGTCGGTTCAGGGGCACCGGCCAACCCTAAGAAACTTCTGACCTCCGTCACCGTAGTTGGCCGGGGCCAGTGCGTCACCGACTCCACTTTCTTGGGGTCCACCGCGATTCCTGCTGCCGATACTACATGTCCCAAGAAGTCTACTTCGCGCAGCCAAAATTCACACTTCTTGAGTTTAGCAAATAACTTTTGATCCCTAAGCGTTTGTAAAATGGTCCGTAGGTGTTCCTTATGCTCCTCGTCCGTACGTGAGTAGATCAGAATGTCGTCGATGAAGACCACTACGAACCGGTCCAAGAAGGGTCTGAAGATCCTGTTCATCATATCCATGAATACGGCTGGAGCGTTGGTGAGCCCGAAAGGCATGACCGTAAATTCGTAATGGCCGTAGCGGGTCCGGAAGGCTGTTTTGGGTATATCCTCCTTTCGTACCCGTAGCTGGTGGTAGCCGGATTGTAGGTCGATTTTTGAGAACACCGTCGCTCCCTGAAGTTGGTCAAACAAATCGTCAATGCGGGGTAAGGGGTACTTATTTTTCACCGTAACCTTGTTGATTTCCCGGTAATCAATGCATAGTCGTAGGCTCCCGTCCTTCTTCCGCACGAAGAGTACTGGTGCCCCCCAGGGCGACACGCTCGGCCTTATGAATCCTTTGTCTAGTAGGTCTTCCAGTTGTGCCTTGAGCTCCCTCAGTTCGGCATATGCCATTCTGTACGGTGCCTTGGTGATGGGTTGCGTGCGCGGTACCAGTTTGATGGGAAACTCAGTTTCTCGTTCGGGGGGCATCCCAACCAGTTTAGCCGGGAAAACGTCTGCGAACTCCCTTACTACGGGAAGGTCCGTAAGCAAGGGTACGGGTCGCGACGCTAGGTCAACTGAAGCCATGTAGGCCACACACCCGCCCTCCACCAGTCGTCTGTCCCGTGACGCCGAGATGACCCAGGGAAAAGTGGTAGTCTTACAAGCTAGGTACACATTCTTCGGGAAACCGGGTTCGAGTAGGCGCACCTGGTGCTTCTCACAGTCGATCACTGCTTGATACCTGGTGAGCCATTCTATCCCGAGGACCACGTCGTAATCCTTGAGCGGGATTATGACTAAGTCCCAGGGACAAGACAGCCTTCCTAACCGGATGGGGCAGGTGGGTGCAAAGTGAGTCGCCTCAAGGGGTCCCCCGGGGGTCACGACGGACACCAAATTACCAAGGGAGACCCCTTCTAGACTATGGGTGTCACGCCCCGGGGTCGAAACTGCGATCCGGGCTCGCCAACAGATCCGCCACCTATGCCAGCCTGCATAGGCGAAGCGTCCTACCTGCAAGAAAAGTACTACAGCTAAACATAATATCAGAGCTATAAAAATAAAAGCCTGCAGTATAACTAAAATCAATCACTGTACAACTGGAAGTAATACAACAATGTCAGCCTCCCAAAAGAATAAAAATCGTACAAAATCCTCAGATACAGAACCCATGGCTCAACAGGGAGGTATCTCTAATAAATACAACAATGTACAGGCTCTCAATACATATCATCCTCACTACAACAGTCTCTCAAAAGAGGAAATAAAACAACTAATCTACTGAAGCTCTCCTCTGAAGGGGTACCACTACTCTCCAAACATGGGTAGGGATCTAGCTCGCGACTCCCTCGCCTCGATCAACAACCGCAGAATCAGCAACACCCGCTAAGACTCTGCAAAGAAAAGGAGAGGAAGGAAAAAGAAGGGGGAAAACCCCCAAAGGGTGTGAGAACTACACCAAAAGAGGGAGTTCTCAGTGGGTACCACCGCCAGAACCGACGGTCTGCCCACCAAGTCCTCAAGAGACAAAAACAACCAAAGCCGTAAAGACAGATAAAAAAAAAAGAAGCTGGAGCCTCTCAACAGCTATCCTGCCCCTAAGCTTGCTATGCCCGCCATGCCTGCTATGCCTGCCTATGCCTACTATGCCTGCCTATGCCTGCCTATGCCTGCCATGCCTGCTATGCCTGCCATGCCTGCCGTGCCTGCCTATGCCTGCCATGCCTGCCCTGCCTGCCTATGCCTACTATGCCTGCCTATGCCTGCCTATGCCTGCCATGCCTGCTATGCCTGCCATGCCTGCCGTGCCTGCCTATGCTTGCCCATGCCTGCCGTGCCTGCCTATGCCTGCCATGCCTGCCCTGCCTGCCTATGCCTACTATGCCTGCCATGCCTGCTTGCCTGCCTATGCCTGCCTATGCCTGCCATGCCTGCTATGCCTACTATGCCTGCCTGCCTGCCATACAACGGTCAACAACTCACAACGACCTTGGGACCACCGTATCCCCAAACGGTTCCCAACAACACTAGCACTGGTCCAAACACCGCCACTAGACTCCACTCGGTCCCCCTGACACGAGTGCAACTATAAAGTAAATGTCTGTAATAAGCCCAATCTAATGCCACCAGTAGAACTGGTACTGCCTGCTCTGCCGCGACGGGTATGCCAGCCTACGCATAACACCGAAGCAAAGGAGTCCCAAGGACTCGAAGTCTGTCAGCCGCGCACTCCGGAGTGGCACTCGTGGGGAGCGACCCACACGAGAAAAAGTATCTCAGTAACACAAGTATCATAAATCAGCAGGACTGGATCATAACTCGGATCAAAGTGGGAAACTCTGTCCACTAGAGAAATCAGATACCCAATCTGGTGCATAAATAAATGTCCGGTCAACCGCCCAATATCCGCGGTTGCCGCAAAGCCCACAACTAATCCAACCTGTCCCAGACACCAAGTCCCGACTACACTACCCGGAACCCCTGCTCGAATCTGAGCAACACAGACCACCTGACTAACAAAGAAGGAGAAAAGGATAAGCATGGTTTCTCCTAAGTCAAGTTCCAATAAGTAGTGCAGCAGTAAAAGATGGCCTAGCTACATGTTCATACAAGCATGCTTTTGTTCTCAGAAATAATAAAAGTGGGTGAAGCATATAATAGTAAAGCATGCTAAAACATTCCTACTATGGTATACCAATCTCACCCAAGTGGGCCATTCCTTGCTTACCTCTCGCTCATATCGGTGGTACAATAAATACGCCCGTTTTCAATCATAGAGGGGTGATATCCCCGCATGTGCACTTACATTCACCATGATATAAAAACCTTATACAGTTACTAAATTAAGCTTACCCACCTGAAGCGCTTAAACCAAGGCAAACCTGAAGTCGGTGAAGAGTGTAGACGCTCACAGTCCAAAATCTGCTAAAGCTGCACCCTCAGTACATGTCGCGCAAGCCTCGGCTCCAATCAGCTGAAAATACCCGAAATCCACTATCTCCAATTTCAACAGGTTCAGAAACACTCGCGAACCCTCCTGGGGACAACAAAAGGTCCAAGGTTACAGTTTATTCCCCAAAATATCCAAGTATATACATCATCAGAAAGCAGCCCCGAAGATGTGCAGTTTTCACCTGCAGAAAGGATTCTGAAAAATCCGACAAAAATACTGTCGCGTTCCTCGCGTCGATACCTTCGAAACGAGTACCTGCACGTCAAATTCCGAGCCCCGTAGGCCGAGTTACAAATTCCACAATACAGGGCGCTCACAAACACACAACCACACATCTGTATTTCCATGCACAGATAAAGGGAGAAAAATATACCTCCGGGCAAGCCTCAGAAAAATCCAATAAAAATACTGTGACCATCCTCGCGTCGAGTAGATGAAAAAAGTGTACAAGCACGTCGCCATCCGATGCCCGGTTGCGGAGATAAAAATCCGGCAAGGTGCCGCTGTCCAGAATTCCATCAGAAAAACCGTGTCACAGTAAACTCGGAAAAACACCTCGAAAACCGCGAAACTAGGGGAAGAAGAAAATACCAAGATTGTAGCTCTGTCTGTCGCGGATCCAACGGCGCAAGAATCACCTGAGAAGGAGGTCGGAGTAGGCCGGGGGAGCTCGCGCACCGAAACGCGACGAAGGGGAACCCAAAAGGACGAGCGTCGCGCCGCGCCGTAAAAATGGAAACCTCGATAAGCGTGCCACCAAAAATCTCAAAACTCTGCAGATGGATGCAGCACACGAAGGGGAACAATTTTCCTTAAGGGCTCGGAGTGAGGGGAAGCTCGAAAATGGCGGAAAAAGGAGGAAGAAGAAGGCTCGGATCCCCCTTTTAAAGGCTCCAGGAAACAAATCCAAAAATGACCATCAAGTCCCCACTTTCGGGCGCTGGCACGAATCCGGGCGGCTACAGTGTTGGGCCCGGCCCAACACTGTTCACGCCCGGAAAGCCCAGGGCCCGCCACGTCGCCCCCGAACAGCGGACAGCCACCCCGGCCATCCGCTGCTCGACACGTGGAGCGCGGAGGCGTCGACACGTGGACCGCACTCAGCCCCGACCGCGCCCACGTGCGCGCGCCTGCGCCGCCGCCTGCCACCCTGCACGCACGCGCCCCGAGGCGGCCTGCACCCGCTCCGTGGACCGCGTGCACGATGACCGGCCAATCACTGGCCTCCACGTGGCCCCGCCCGGTCCATGCACCAGGCCGCACTTCCCGTAGACCGCGCGCTCCTGCGCCCGCCACTCCGGGGCCGCCACGCGTCCAAGCCCCAGGTGCACGCCCGCCCGGTGGACCGAGCGGCAGTGCTTCACCCCGCCGCCGTGCTCCTCCGCCAGCCGCCGCTGCCCGCCGCCGCTGCCGCCGGCCGGAACAGTACCCTTGCCTCGAAAAACGTGCCGACTCATCCGGACTCCGAAAAATGCAAGTGAATAGTCCATTTTCATCGTTTTCGCGCGCTGAATCCAAATCCGAAGTCCGATTTGCCAAATTCCAACTCTAAAAATTGCCGAAGGCATCCGGAAAGGTGTTCCTTGGTCCAAACTTCGCGCTGAGTCCATTTTTAATATCCATTGCGCACGAAACCACTTCTAAACTTCCGACGGGGTCATCAGACTACACTCGTGATCAATTAAACACTCTGAGTCCATCACTAGTGTCCCTTTGGTGCACAACCGTCACCGACACGCCACATAGGCCTCCAGGAGCTGCTGGTCAGCCAGCAAACTCGTCGTGGGGATCCAGGTCCTCACATCCTCCCCCACTAAAGAAAGTTTCGTCCTCGAAACTAGCTCCATTCCACCAGGAGTCACAAACACCAAGGGTAAGTACTCAACATCGTCATCTCCAGCTCCAAGTCGCTACTCACTCCCCGTGACCACTCCTCAACAACAACAACAACAACAACAGCCAGTACAGCATAGCCCGATTGCGCAACCTCTAATCCCACGAGCCAGAATTCGCAACGGGCGTCCCTCGTACTCCAAACATCCCTAGATCTTAAACGGGGCGAGTCAATCACGGGCGAGGGATCCAAAAACATAACCTTCCGGAGCTGAGACATGCAATACAACCGGGGTTCCAACAAAAGTTGGGGGAAACCAGATAACCGCCAGTGTAACACACACCAAACCACAACCTGTGACAACTCAACCAAGGCAACCCGAAGCAGACCCACACGACTAACCAATAAGAAAAGAGCCCTAACAAGGAGGGGTCCTCCCTCGGTCACTCCCGAATCTTGACCATCCGAGTGAACTACTCAGCCGCGGTCTATCATCCAAAGGAACCCTCAGGGACACAACCACAAGCCAAGTTTGCCCCAACAGTCCACACAGCGCCAGCTGTGGAATTATCAAACTCATCCCCAGACAGCTTTCCTGCGCCAGGTATCCGCCATCACAATGGCCCTGTCGGGGTAATCCAGAATGCTCAACAATAACCCAACGGTAATTCCACAGTCGCTACAGGAGGCATCACTAAAACTCGCAGATATCTCTCCCAACACTGGAAATACTAGCATTGGCGCTGGTAGCAATCTCATCATCCGATTGCCAAGCTTTCCTAGCACTACCCAGTCCAAGAAACTCCTCACCTCGACAATAAATGGTGGTCTCAGCAAACTTGAATAACATCCAATTGGTCGGGTTCCACCGCCGCTCCAACGGCTAGAACAAGGTGACCCAAAAAGGCATGTTTCAGAAGCTACAACTTGTACCTCAATAACTTGGCATACAGCTTCATTCACACATGCATGGTAGCACATCCACAAGTGCTTCTCGTGCTCCAAGTCGCTCTGGGAGTAAATCAAAATATCCTTAGGGAAACACCACTCCCAAAACCGTCCAGGCACAACTGGGACACACAATTCCTCAGATCTCAAAGACAACAGGGCATCAATTATTCCATTTGGCCTCACTATGCTCTCATAATGCCCTTACCGGATCCTGAATGCCATCTAGGCGAAGTCCTCGGCTGTCTAATTCCAAGTAGGTACTCGCATCATACACTAACTGCCGGAGTATAACTCTATCAAAAGGTCCTAGATACCACCCGGACCTGTCTACACTCGAACCATAAAAGGACCCTCACAGTCGTGTATCAATGACGTGGCATCACCACCGTATACCAACGGCGTGGCATCACTGCCGTATACCGACGGCGTGGCATCACCACCGTATACCAACGGCGTGGCACTAGGTCAAACAGACCCCTCGATCCATCAGATCCTGCAACTGCGCCATCAGCTCTCTCAGCTCTACAGGCGATATCCAATGAGGTGCTGTCGAGGGTGGCGCGGTTCCCCGAACCACGCCCAACGCAATCTCTATCTCCCTAACCGGCGGCATTATCAACAGCTCAGGTGTAATCACACCCGGGATCTCATGAGCAACAAGGATATCCCTGAGTCCCGGTGCCACCGTAAGCACCTCTCACACTGCCGCTAAAACCTGTGTGCTCTAACAATCTCAACAAGCAAGCCTTCTCTTGTCCGCCTTGCCGAAGATCAAAGTCCTCTCTCGCCGCAGTCAAACATTCTATGGCATTGTGCAAATCAACCTCAAGCACAGGGTCGAAACACCGAATTGCTACAATTTCCAATAATTCTGCCGGTAACTCGCGGTCTCGGCCGCACTGGACATGATCCAAAAGCCTCCTCCACATGCACAACAACAACAGGAACCTGTACCTCTAGTGCACGTGGTAACAAATCTGCCTCTAGTCCAGGCAAGAATGAAACATGCTCTAACTCCGACTGCTGTGGTGAAATCCCACCTGCGACACTCGATCCACTACCGTGGCGCCCTCCAACCAGGCGGCACAGATTCATCCGCTCAAAGCAAGTGGTTGTCGCTCAATCTGCCTAAAAATCAGGACTATCCACAAGGAAGCACGACCTCTGTCTCTGATCACATTGAGGCGACGAATAAGGTCCTCCGCAGATAACAAATCCACGCTACCGCTGCGCCACTCTGATATAGATGCAGAAGCAACCATCGGGGTCCACCCGATCTCCGGCATCTCGGAAACTCGTTATCCTGGAAAAGGAAATCAGAAACGCCTCTGCCGGCCGATCTGTCCTCCATCACCCGGCGTCAAGTGCCAAAATCCAAAACTCGCCTCTGGCGGCAGATCCCCTTCCAAAGGAACTGCTATGCCACGCTCCAAACACAACGCCTACACCAACGAGGCGTCAATAATCCGTAACTGAGGGACTAACTAAACTGAAAGGTGTCCTGGCGCAATCCACTCCCAGTCTCACATATCCTATGCGTCTCGTCCCTCAAAACCCGAAGCGCGCAGTTCAACAACTGCATAAACTCTCTGGCACAGGGAGGCTCTCAATTGATCACTCCATCACCACCAACCACGACTCTGCCTCCAAAGGCTCCAAACTCAATCTTACGAGTCGGGGTGGTTCATCTGCCAAATCTGGCTCAATAGATCGATCATGTCCCACAGCTCCTCTGCTGTCAGCTATCCACCCTGCCTCGGTGCCTCGACACTAAACATTGGCACAGAGGGGGCTACTCAGTGCTCCGACAACTGTGTCACCAAGACCAGCTGCTCACTCCGCCGCTGATAAGCCTCTGACAATCCTGTCATCTGAGTCCGGAGTTCTCTGACCTCAATCCGGGTATCCGGCCCAAAACCAACCGCTCAAGCTCAACTGCCATGACAGGATGCACACGGGTCAAAACCCAGCGTCGGGGAGGCACCGCTCGCCACGACGAAACCACAAAACAACACAAAACAGCGCTCGACCCAATCCAGCGAAAGTCTAAAGCATGTCACCCGTTCCGCAGCATTATGTTGTCTGCAGCCAACATAATCACTTAGGAGAATAAACATGCCAATCTCTCTTCCCGTCCCTTGGGAGAGGTATAAAACTCAATCAGGACTCTCGCTAAAAATCACGACTCTCACGAAGTCAACCAAGGGTCAAACCATAAGCCTAGGGTTTCTAAGTCCACCATGACCTACAACCTAGGCTCTGATACCACTCTAATCTGTCACGCCCCGGGGTCGAAACTGCGACCCGGGCTCGCCAACAGATCCGCCACCTATGCCAGCCTGCATAGGCGAAGCGTCCTACCTGCAAGAAAAGTACTACAGCTAAACATAATATCAGAGCTATAAAATAAAAGCCTGCTGTATAACTAAAATCAATCACTGTACAACTGGAAGTAATACAACAATGTCCGCCTCCCAAAAGAATAATAATCGTACAAAATCCTCAGATACAGAACCCATGGCTCAACAGGGAGGTATCTCTAATAAATACAACAGTGTACAGGCTCTCAATACATATCATCCTCACTACAACAGTCTCTCAAAAGAGGAAATAAAACAACTAATCTACTGAAGCTCTCCTCTGAAGGGGTACCACTACTCTCCAAACATGGGTAGGGATCTAGCTCGCGACTCCCTCGCCTCGATCAACAACCGCAGAATCAGCAACACCCGCTAAGACTCTGCAAAGCAAAGGAGAGGAAGGAAAAAGAAGGGGGAAAACCCCCAAAGGGTGTGAGAACTACACCAAAAGAGGGAGTTCTCAGTGGGTACCACCGCCAGAACCGACGGTCTGCCCACCAAGTCCTCAAGAGACAAAAACTAACCAAAGCCGTAAAGACAGATAAAAAGAAGCTGGAGCCTCTCAACAGCTATCCTGCCCCTAAGCTTGCTATGCCCGCCATGCCTGCTATGCCTGCCTATGCCTACTATGCCTGCCTATGCCTGCCTATGCCTGCCATGCCTGCTATGCCTGCCATGCCTGCCGTGCCTGCCTATGCCTGCCATGCCTGCCCTGCCTGCCTATGCCTACTATGCCTGCCTATGCCTGCCTATGCCTGCCATGCCTGCTATGCCTGCCATGCCTGCCGTGCCTGCCTATGCTTGCCCATGCCTGCCGTGCCTGCCTATGCCTGCCATGCCTGCCCTGCCTGCCTATGCCTACTATGCCTGCCATGCCTGCTTGCCTGCCTATGCCTGCCTATGCCTGCCTATGCCTGCCATGCCTGCTATGCCTACTATGCCTGCCTGCCTGCCATACAACGGTCAACAACTCACAACGACCTTGGGACCACCGTATCCCCAAACGGTTCCCAACAACACTAGCACTGGTCCAAACACCGCCACTAGACTCCACTCGGTCCCCCTGACACGAGTGCAACTATAAAGTAAATGTCTGTAATAAGCCCAATCTAATGCCACCAGTAGAACTGGTACTGCCTGCTCTGCCGCGACGGGTATGCCAGCCTACGCATAACACCGAAGCAAAGGAGTCCCAAGGACTCGAAGTCTGTCAGCCGCGCACTCCGGAGTGGCACTCGTGGGGAGCGACCCACACGAGAAAAAGTATCTCAGTAACACAAGTATCATAAATCAGCAGGACTGGATCATAACTCGGATCAAAGTGGGAAACTCTGTCCACTAGAGAAATCAGATACCCAATCTGGTGCATAAATAAATGTCCGGTCAACCGCCCAATATCCGCGGTTGCCGCAAAGCCCACAACTAATCCAACCTGTCCCAGACACCAAGTCCCGACTACACTACCCGGAACCCCTGCTCGAATCTGAGCAACACAGACCACCTGACTAACAAAGAAGGAGAAAAGGATAAGCATGGTTTCTCCTAAGTCAAGTTCCAATAAGTAGTGCAGCAGTAAAAGATGGCCTAGCTACATGTTCATACAAGCATGCTTTTGTTCTCAGAAATAATAAAAGTGGGTGAAGCATATAATAGTAAAGCATGCTAAAACATTCCTACTATGGTATACCAATCTCACCCAAGTGGGCCATTCCTTGCTTACCTCTCGCTCATATCGGTGGTACAATAAATACGCCCGTTTTCAATCATAGAGGGGTGATATCCCCGCATGTGCACTTACATTCACCATGATATAAAAACCTTATACAGTTACTAAATTAAGCTTACCCACCTGAAGCGCTTAAACCAAGGCAAACCTGAAGTCGGTGAAGAGTGTAGACGCTCACAGTCCAAAATCTGCTAAAGCTGCACCCTCAGTACATGTCGCGCAAGCCTCGGCTCCAATCAGCTGAAAATACCCGAAATCCACTATCTCCAATTTCAACAGGTTCAGAAACACTCGCGAACCCTCCTGGGGACAACAAAAGGTCCAAGGTTACAGTTTATTCCCCAAAATATCCAAGTATATACATCATCAGAAAGCAGCCCCGAAGATGTGCAGTTTTCACCTGCAGAACGGATTCAGAAAAATCCGACAAAAATACTGTCGCGTTCCTCGTGTCGATACCTTCGAAACGAGCACCTGCACGTCAAATTCCGAGCCCCGTAGGCCGAGTAACAAATTCCACAATACAGGGCGCTCACAAACACACAACCACACATCTGTATTTCCATGCACAGATAAAGGGAGAAAAATATACCTCTGGGAAAGCCTCAGAAAAATCCAATAAAAATACTGTGACCATCCTCGCGTCGAGTAGATGAAAAAAGTGTATAAGCACGTCGCCATCCGATGCCCGGTTGCGGAGATAAAAATCCGGCAAGGTGCCGCTGTCCAGAATTCCATCAGAAAAACCGTGTCACAGTAAACTCGGAAAAACACCTCGAAAAGCGCGAAACTAGGGGAAGAAGAAAATACCAAGATCGTAGCTCTGTCTGTTGCGGATCCAACGGCGCAAGAATCGCCTGAGAAGGAGGTCGGAGTAGGCCGGGGGAGCTCGCGCACCGAAACGCGACGAAGGGGAACCCAAAAGGACGTGCGTCGCGCCGCGCCGTAAAAATGGAAACCTCGATAAGCGTGCCACCAAAAATCTCAAAACTCTGCAGATGGATGCAGCACACGAAGGGGAACAATTTTCCTTAAGGGCTCGGAGTGAGGGGAAGCTCGAAAATGGCGGAAAAAGGAGGAAGAAGAAGGCTCGGATCCCCCTTTTAAAGGCTCCAGGAAACAAATCCAAAAATGACCATCAAGTCCCCACTTTCGGGCGCTGGCACGAATCCGGGCGGCTACAGTGTTGGGCCCGGCCCAACACTGTTCACGCCCGGAAAGCCCAGGGCCCGCCACGTCGCCCCGAACAGCGGACAGCCACCCCGGCCATCCGCTGCTCGACACGTGGAGCGCGGAGGCGTCGACACGTGGACCGCACTCAGCCCCGACCGCGCCCACGTGCGCGCGCCTGCGCCGCCGCCTGCCACCCTGCACGCACGCGCCCCAAGGCGGCCTGCACCCGCTCCGTGGACCGCGTGCACGATGACCGGCCAATCACTGGCCTCCACGTGGCCCCGCCCGGTCCATGCACCAGGCCGCACTTCCCGTAGACCGCGCGCTCCTGCGCCCGCCACTCCGGGGCCGCCACGCGTCCCAGCCCCAGGTGCACGCCCGCCCGGTGGACCGAGCGGCAGTGCTTCACCCCGCCGCCGTGCTCCTCCGCCAGCCGCCGCTGCCCGCCGCCGCTGCCGCCGGCCGGAACAGTACCCTTGCCTCGAAAAACGTGCCGACTCATCCGGACTCCGAAAAATGCAAGTGAATAGTCCATTTTCATCGTTTTCGCGCGTTGAATCCAAATCCGAAGTCCGATTTGCCAAATTCCAACTCTAAAAATTGCCGAAGGCATCCGAAAAGGTGTTCCTTGGTCCAAACTTCGCGCTGAGTCCATTTTTAATATCCATTGCGCACGAAACCACTTCTAAACTTCCGACGGGGTCATCAGACTACACTCGTGATCAATTAAACACTCTGAGTCCATCACTAGTGTCCCTTTGGTGCACAACCGTCACCGACACGCCACATAGGCCTCCAGGAGCTGCTGGTCAGCCAGCAAACTCGTCGTGGGGATCCAGGTCCTCACAATGGGTACAAGCAAAATCTCGAGACAGGAAAGAGTGGGATGCACCCGTATCGAAAAGAGTTCTAGCTTGATAGTCAGAGACAAGAGTGTAACCTGCCACGACGTCCTCGAATAGCCCTGCTCCTTGCTGGCTCAGAGAATAGATTCTCCCCCCTGCTGGTGGACGAGTCTCTCCCTCTCGTCTGAAAGTTGAAGGATGAGGTGTCGCTCCAGGGGGAGTCCTTCCTCGCCCTTGCTGGGTTGGTGTTGATGTGGAGATGGTTGGAACGGCGGAGTTGTTGTTCAAGGGGCAGGTGAAACAGAGATGTCCCGGTTTGCCACATCGGAAGCAATGGTCCTTTCTTTGGGAGCACTCCGTCACACGGTGGTTTCCTCTACAGATGACGCAAGTCCAGCCTTCCTTCCTTTGCCCCCCCGTCGGGGTGTTCCGGGTTCCCGGTTGAGGTCTCGGGTGTTTGGGAGGCCGGTTCCCGCCGGAGGAGCCCCCTCTAGAAAAGGGGTAGGGCCGCTTCTGATCCCGATCCCGCTCGTAACCCCCCCCGTCGAGCGCGGGTAACTGCAAAACCCCGCTCTACGAGGGTGGCCCGGTCCACTACCAGTTGGAAAGTGTGCAGGTCCGCCGCTTGCACCACTTGATAAATCTCGCTCCGTAACCCGTCCATGAAAAGTCGGGCCTTGTGGGATTCATCTCTGACGACGAAGGGGATGCAGTTAACCAGCTTTACGAACTCTCGTTGATATTCCATCACGGTCCGATCCCTTTGTTTGATGTGTTTCAGGTCGTCCTCTATCTGTTGCTTCACACTATGAGAGAAGAACGCCTCGAAGAGTTTCTCTCTAAAGGAAGTCCATGAGGGGAGGGCGGCGCTCTTCGAAGGGTCCGGGCGCACCGTCTTCCACCACATGCGCGCGTTCCCCTCCAAGAAGTGGATGGCCAGGGGGACCCACTCATGATCCTCAATCATTAAGTCCTCGAACAATTTTTTCATGGTGTCCACCCATCTTTCTACGTCCCACGGGTCGGTGGTATCCCCCTCGAAAATTGGCGGGTTAAACTTTAAAAAGTCTGCTAAGTTGGTTCTTTTCCGGTCTCTTTCAGTCTGTGGAAGTGCGGCCTCCCCTGTCACAGCTGCGGGCATTACGAGAGTGGGGGTCGTCGAGGATCCCCCCGGGAGTCCTCCGGCTGTGGGCCGGACATTTGCTGGTGTCGGTCCTACCGAGGGTGCTGTCGTCGGCGCCACCGGGATTTTGGTCGTCGAGGTCGGAGGAGGGGCGGCCGTCGCCCTTCCTTCCTCTGCTGCTGGTTCCGTCGTAGGTGCGGTCGGTCCAAGAGTAGGGGCTTGGGCGATCACCACTGGTGTAACCGGTCGCTGTCTCAGGTCCTGTACGTGCTCCGAGAGGGTAGCCAACTGCTGCGTCAAGTCGCGCAATTGCTGCCTCAGCAACTGGTTTTCCGCAGCCATGGATGCTGTCCCTTCCGCCCCGGCGTCCTCCGTCGAAGATCGTGTCCGGGCCATCTCTCAATACAAAGACCCGAGTTAGACCCTAGACTTACAACGTCTAGTGCCTAAGGTTAAACCAAACTCTACCCCCCGTCCCCCCTTTCTCTCGAACTCTCACGCCCTTAGTGTCTACTCTCCGGCTAACTCATTGCTCGACCGTTAGTGGCAGTAATTCTGTGTGGGTGTCTGACCCCCAACTACTGTTGTTCAGGTGTCTATTCTCTGATACGATATAATCTGTCACGTCACGGGGTCCAGGTTTTTTTTTTTTTTTTTTTTTTTTTTTTTTTTTTTTTTTTTGTTGTAGTAAGCGCAGCATTACCCGGTACATGACGGACTTGCCACACATGCAAACGCGTCCCCTCGCAACGATGGGTCCCGTTTGCATGTGCACGGCGAAACCAATCAATTAGACACGGTAACCATAGAAATTGTCAGGCACGAGTAAGGAGGTAGTGAGGTTACGCAAAATAGCCCCGATATTTTGAAAGGATAAATCCAAGGTTTTGTAAGTTGGTGTCAACCCGACACCTATTCTAGGTTGAAAACATTTTCGCAATAATTTGGTTATCATTTAAAAAGGGGCGGATATCAACTAGCACACAGAGATTCAAGCACATAATCACTACAGTCCACACAGGGGTATCCCACATATAATTACATGCCAATTCACCCACAGCGGGTTATTAACGGGAAAGAAAAAGAGTAGAACGTCCGGTTTTATTCTCAACAAAAGCAGAGTCCTCGCACATGGCCTCACTCCCTCCCCGTACCCTTCCCTTGACCTGTCACAACAGTGGAAAATCAGCAACACTACTATTATTGAGGATGACAAATCAAGATGCGATGCTAGGAAAAATAAATAAAACTTTATCCAAACCGAAAATGCTCGGGGATTCCCAGCTTTTTCCCCCTTCTCTGTTCCTCTCAAAGTTACACGGTCCTGTGTAAAAGTTTTCAAATAGTGCCCTTGCCTCTCGTGATTTGCCTATATCCCTCCCCGACGCTCGTGCAGTACTTGAGCAGCCGTGAGGGGTCCCCATCACCACTAGTCGTGGGGCACACGGGCCGACATGCCAACTTTCCGGAAAAATACACCATTGCGGTGGCCAGACCGCTGGTGTGCGTGCAAGCAAACCTTGGGCTCATAACATAGTGCGAGTGATCATCAAAACCGAAGAAGTCCATAGTTATTTGAAAGATTAGTAGTAACATGCTTGCGTAAATAGGGGTTAGACAAAACATAAAAATAGGGGTGTTGCTTTTTCCATATGTGACATAACCTCGTTTACCGTGCTCCAGGAAAAGGAAGGGATACCCACCTATCGTGCCGACCGATCTGTCCAACGGCTACTCTTTGGTCCCGAACGGCGCCCGAACCTAGATTGCGGGAAAGAGGAGGCTAACCATTAGGATAACACAAGTAAGAAAAATTGCATCAGACTGGACTACTCGCTCGAGGTCGGACCACCCGAGCATAGGGAGTGACGGGGCCGCGGCAACGGCGCGGCGGCAGCAGCGGCGCGGTGGCAGCAGCGCGGCGCTCCACTCCGCGCGGGCAAAAGCCCCCGCGCGGCAGCAGCGGTGCGACGCGTGCTCCGCGCGGGCGGGGGCCCCGCGCGGCGGTAGCCGCGCAGCGCGCCGCTCCGCGCGGGCAAGAGGCCCCGCGCGGCAGCAGCGGTGCGGCGTGCTACTCCGCGCGGGCGAGGGCCCCGCGCGGCAGTTCATCCGCGCGGCGGCAGCCGTACAGCGCGCCGCTCCGCGCGGGCAAAAAGGCCCCGCGCGGCAGCAGCGGTGAGGCGCGCTGCTCCGCGCGGGCGGGGGCCTCGCGCGGCAGCGGCGGTGCTGCGCGCTGGTCCGCGCGGCGAGGGCCTCGCGCGGCAGCGCGTTCGCGCAGCGGCACCCCCGCAGCGCGCTGCAGCGCTGCGGTGCATCGCTCCGCGTGTCGGGGGCCCCGCGCGGCGGCGGCCGCGCAGCGCGCTGCCCCACGCGGCCGAAGGCCACGCGCGGCAGCGCGCCCGCGGCTGCAGCGGCGCGATGCGTCGCTCCGCGCGGCGAGGACCCCGCGCGGCGGCGCGTCCGCAGCGGCGGCAGCGACAGTGACGCTAGCGGCGGCGGCGTCCGGACTACCTAACACAAAGAAGAAAAAGAAGAGGGAAAGCCGTGCTCACCAAGATTGCGAGGAAGAGGAGGACGGCGGATCTTCCCTTTCTTCTCCTATCCAGCGCTCTGCGCGGCCGAGGCTCCTCCCTTTCTCCTCGCATCCCTTTTTCTTTTCAAAACTTTTTGAAACCCTAAATCTCCTCCCCCCCCCCCAAAAGCATTACAAACGAGAAGAAAAGGGGGAGGCAGCTAGGAACCCTAAAGAGAACCGTAAGGGGTGTCGGAACTGCCCGCCCTCGAAAGTCATGCAAATCCCGATGCTCGACTTTCGGAGCACCCTGAAGTCACCCAGAGCCTAAAACCCTATTCCGGGAGGTTCGTGACTCGAATTTTCGCTCCGGTCGTACCGTCGAGGCACAAATTTCGTGCCCAAACATTCAAAAATAACCTGAGTGCTCCACAATATAAAATTTCCATACAAGTGCAAGAAAAGGAGAAAACAACCCGGGTTCCATAAAAATAAAAGTTCCAGCGGGAAACCTAATAAAAAGGAAATGCTGGAAGGTTGAATCATTACACCGCTTGACGGTGCAGTCCGCTTGACGGTGTATGTGAGGACTTGGATTGTCACGCCCCGGGAGTAAACCAGAACCCGGGGCCGTCCACAGATCCTCCGTGCACACAGAATTTCCTGTGTACACGAAGCGCTGGTAACCTGCTCAGATATAAGAGATACAGAAAGAGCATATGTCACGCCCCGGGTGTAAACCAGAACCCGAGCTCGACCACAGATCCGCCATGCACACGGTATTTCCCGTGTACACGAAGCGCTGGTAACCTGCTCAGATATAGAAATATAATAAAGGAGCATAAAACAAAGCTAAACTAAAACTAATACATCACAGACAAATGCTGAAAATAAAAGTACAATAAAACTCTCAAATATATACATGTGTCTCTCCCAGCTCACGAAATAAATACAACCAGCTAGCTGAAGCCAGACCCAAAAATAAAGGAAAATACAACTGTCTGAGTATACGGGGGATACATCAAAACTACTAAGCTCGAGATCGGGGAAGTCGCTATCTAATCAGCGATCCTCTTACCTCGGTCCTGGGAAGAGGGTCCCGCAACTCCCGCAGATGACTCTGCAAAACAAAGGGGAAAAGAAAAGGAAAACAGTGGGGGGTGAGAACTACTATAAAACAGTAGCCTCCCCTAGTGGGTAGACCTCAAACTTAGACATGCCCACTAGGACTACTAGAGGTGAAAAGAAATAAAACAGGGGTGGTAAGCTATAAATATAACCGCTGATAAAATAAAGCTACCACTACTATGCCTCTAAATGCAAAGCCGGAAAGAGTAAGTACGGATGTATCGGTGAAAGAATTTACCAACAGGACCCAATCAGATGATCCGGTATAAAACCCGGTACTGCCTGCTCTGTCATCAATCTCACAACTCAGTATCTCTACTGTCCAAATGACCGGAACCCAACACGGTCTGACCGGCACCCAACACGGTCTAAAGCCTACTCCGGAGTGGCACTCGAGGGGAGCGACCCACACGAGTAAAGTATCACTGTAACTAGTATCATCAGTATCATAAAATAGCAGGACTGGGTCACGACTCTGATCAAAGTGGGAAAACCCATCCACTAAAGGAAAACTCGATCCCCTACCTCCAATCTGATGCAATAATAATAATACTAATAATAATCCGGTCAACCGCCCACAGTCCGCGGTTGCCGCAATACCCAACCATCAATCCCCAACAGTCCCAAACTCTGAACATCTGACTACACTATCCCCTAAGACTAGACAACAGGAGAAAGAATAAAAAGCATGGTTTCTCCTAAGTCAATTCCAGCATGTTTGTGTAGCAGAAAAAGGTGGCCTAGCTAGATGACCATACAAGCATGCAAAGTCCTTTACTTGATAAAACCATTTTAAGTACTCTAACTTTTACAAAACTAAGAGCATAGAACCTCCAATGTACATGTTGCATAATACGTGATACATGATACAATCTTGATACACGATCTACTAACAAGTAATCTTTTTAAAAATATGAATTCTAACCACATGCCCAAACCTTCCATTAAACATACAACATGATATGGGTTTAACATGATTTCCAAGTGATTAAACTACACATCTAAAGCAAGGAAACACAACTTACTAACATTTAGTTCTCTAACAATGCAAATAGTAACAATGAAACCATGATCTCATACAAGCATGCTAGGTCCATTTCACAATTCTAACTAGCAACATGATCAAGCAACACTCTAATATGCCTAGTGATAAATCCAAAGTAGGAGGTTTACAACAACACCCACCTCGAGCGCTAAATCCCTGTCCCAAAAGCGAATCCCACGCTCAGTCCAACAGTCACCACAACACTGCACAACATACCCCAAAAGAACATACATAATTTAAACATACAAAGTTCACAAAATCTGTCCACAATTACCACAGTCCAGAGTTTCTCAATTTTCACCTACGAAAAATGCCTGAAAAATTCCAAGAAAAATACTGTCGCGATCCTCGCGATGAACCCGTCGAAACAAGTACCTGCACGCTCAAAACCGTGTTTCCTACACTGAGATAAAAATCCGGCAAGGGAAACACCCCAAAACAAACTGTCCAAAATTTATGTATCAAAGAACTACAGAGAAAGGAGATTTTCACCTTCGTGAAAAATTCAGAAAATTGCAGGAGATTCCTTGCGAAATGTAGATGAAAATTACCTTTTAAATCACCTCGATCCGTCGCCTGTGCGCAAAGATACAGCTAGAACACCGCAGTGCTGTCCAAAAATCTGCGAAGAAAAAAGGGTCAAATAGAAGCTCGGAAAACTCCAAGGTCAGCATGGAAATCGAGGAAACTCAAAACACAGAAGTTGGAGTCCTACCTATCGAGAGTCCGATGGCGCAAGAATCGTCAGAAAAGGAGGTCGGGATGAGTTGGGGGAGCCCAAACACTGAGAAGGGACGAAGCGGGTCGCCGGAGAACGAGCGTCGCGCCGCGCCGTAAAATCACGAACCTCGGGATGCGTGCCTCCAAAAATCCTCAAAGTCCTCCAATGGATAGTGCACTGTGTGAGGCAAATTTCCTCTGAAGACACCACAGTGAAAAGGAGTGTAAAAAGCCCAAAGGAAAAACAAAGAAGCCTATTTATAGGCCCAGACCAGGGATTCGGGCGTGGATTTTTTGGGCGCCCGAATCCGCCAACATGGGTTGCACGCTGCCCGTCCGACGCGCCCGAAATCCTGAGGTGACGCCACGTGTACACATAACATGGGACAGCCATGCAAGTGGCCCCGCCGCGCGCCACGTGTCCCCCCGCGGTCAGCGGGGTAGGTACGGCCCGCCACTCGCGTCGCGACGCGTGGCGCACTCGAGTACGGCCGGCCTCTCGCGTCGCGACGCGTGGCGCACTCGAGTGCGGCCGACCGCCGCGTTAGGCGCCCCTGTGCGCGCTCCGTCCCGAGGCGGGCCTCCACGCTTCCGTACGCCGCGCTAGCTGAGCCCACCTATAGGAAACTGCCACGCGTCCCATACACCGGGTCCACGCACCCACTTTTGGGTTCCGTGGACCGCGCCGTGTGCGCCCACCAACCAGGGCGCGACACGTGGTTCCCGCTCAGAACCCTGCGCCGCCGTTCAAACCGTGCACTGGCGCTCCAATTCCCGTGGACCGCGCACCGAAAGCCAACCAATCCCCGCCTGCCACGTGTCTAGCGCCGGGCTCATGCACCCAGCCGCGCCGCTCCGTGGACCGAACACCGCGAACCGGCCAATGACAGGCCGCCACGTGGTAGCCGGCGGTCCACAGTCACCCCCCATGCACCGAAAAACCCTGAAAACTTCCGGAAGCCCTTTTTGATCATCCGGACTCCAAATTTAACAAGCAAATAGTCGTTTTCAAGCATTTTTCCGCGCTGAATCCAAATCCAACCTCTGTTTGGCCCAAATCCTTTTCTAAAATTCGACAAATACAGCCGAAGGCCAAATCAGATAAAAATGTCTCACAGGGTCCATCTGTGGCACCCCTTTGATGCACCATGGGCCAGACACCAACACTAGGTGTTATACACAGTGGATTCATCGGAAGGTTGCATGGGAAAAACCAGAACACTACATCCTCCCCTACAAGAAAAAGTTTCGTCCTCGAAACAAAAGTCATACCTCAAGCTGGGGCTTCGAACAAGTGGGGGTAAGCATCCATCATCGCTGACTCCAGCTCCCAAGTAGCCTCGCGCTCATCATGACTGCTCCAGAGGATCTTCACATAAGGGATGGCTCGGCTGCGCAACTCCCTAACCTCCCGGTCAAAAATCCTCAATGGCCGCTCGACATAGCTCAGGTCCTCAGCGATCTCCAGTGGGGTGAAATCGATGATATGCGACGGGTCATAAACATACCTCCTTAGAGTCGATACATGAAAACATCGTGAACACCTGAAAGTCTGGGAGGAAGTGCAAGCCTGTAGGCAACTGGCCCTAAGCGCTCCAACACCTCGAAAGGTCCAATATAACGAGGGCTCAGTTTCCCACGAATACCAAATCTCCGAATCCCCTTCGAAGGCGAGACTTTCAAAAAGACATGATCGCCCACCTGAAACTCTAAGTCTCGCCGTCGTGTATCAGCATAACTCCTCTGTCGACTCTGGGCGGTCTCGAGATGTCGTCGTACCAATCTGACCTTTTCCTCTGCCTCTAATAGTAGATCAGGACCCAAAGTCTTCTTCTCACCCACGTCACTCCAATATAGGGGTGACCGACACTTGCGTCCATACAATGCTTCAAACGGAGCCATCTGAATGCTCGCTTGATAGCTGTTGTTGTACGCAAACTCAACCAATCCCAAGTGTCGGTACCACCCTCCTCCAAAGTCCAGAACGCAGGCTCTCAACATATCCTCGAGGGTCTGAATAGTGCGCTCTGACTGTCCATCGGTCTGTGGGTGGAATGCTGTACTAAATCGGAGCTGCGTCCCCAAGGCTGTCTGTAAACTCCTCCAGAAATGCGAGACAAACCTCGGGTCTCTATCTGATACGATGGAAACGGGTACCCCGTGCAATCTAACCACCTCAGCCAAGTACACCTGTGCCAGTCGCTCCATCGGCCAAGTCATCTGAACCGGTAAAAAGTGAGCGGACTTGGTAAGTCTGTCCACGACTACCCAGATAGCATCCGCCCCCGTCTGTGCTCTCGGCAACCAGTGACAAAATCCATGGTAACATGTTCCCATTTCCATTTAGGGATTGGGAGACTCTGTAACTTGCCAGCAGGTACACGATGCTCAGCCTTTACTTGCTGACAAGTTAAACAGTGTGCTACAAATCTCCCAATGTCTCTTTTCATCCCATTCCACCAAAACTGTGCCTTGAGGTCCCTATACATCTTAGTCCCACCTGGATGAATGGTATAAGGTGTATAGTGGGCCTCTCTCAAGATCTGCTCTCGAATCTCTGTATCCATAGGCACGCAAGCTCGGTCCCTGTACCGCAGTACTCCCGAAGCATCAACTGAAAAATCCCCTGTCAAACCGGTCTGGATCTGCTCTCGAATCCTCATCAGGTGGGGGTCCTCACTCTGTCTCTCTCGAATCCTGTCCAACAGAGTGGGCTGCACGACTAGAGACATAAGTCTAGCAGAGACCCCAGGGGACACAACCTCGAGCTCAACCGCCTCATCTGCTCAAGTAATGGCGCCTGATCGGTGATCATCAAAGATAGACTCTGTACTGCTCTCCTGCTCAGGGCATCAGCAACCACGTTGGCCTTGCCAGGATGGTATAATATGTCTACATCGTAGTCCTTTAACAATTCCAACCATCTGCGCTGCCTCAAGTTGAGCTCCTTCTGTGTGAACAGGTATTTCAGGCTCTTGTGGTCTGTGTAAATCTCACAGTGCTCCCCATACAGGTAATGGCGCCATAACTTCAATGCAAAAATCACTGCAGCTAGCTCCAAGTCATGGGTAGGGTAATTCTTTTCATAATCCTTCAGTTGCCGAGAGGCATAAGCGATTACCCTACCCTCCTGCATCAGCACGCAACCAAGTTCACTGTGCGATGCATCACTGTAAATCACGTATCCTTTCCCCATAACACGGAGGGAAAGGATAGGAGCCGACATCAATCTGTTCTTTAATTCCTCAAAGCTCCTCTGGCAATCCTCACTCCAAATAAACTTAATCCCTTTTCGCGTCAGACGAGTAAGGGGTGTGGAAAGTTTCGCAAAACCTTCCACAAACCGACGATAATATCCAGCCAAGCCCATAAAACTGCGGACCTCTGATACCGTCGTCGGTCGGGGCCAATCCCGGACTGCCTCAATCTTCGCCGGGTCTACTGCCACTCCAGCGGCTGAAATCACGTGGCCCAAAAAGACAACCTCCCGAAGCCAAAATTCGCACTTAGACAACTTGGCATACAACTTCCTCTCTCTCAGAAGTTGCAGCACAATCCTCAAGTTCTCCTCGTGCTCTGCATCGCTCCGGGAATAAACCAGGATATCATCAATAAAAACAACGACGAACCGATCCAGGTATGGTCGAAAAATCCTGTTCATTAAATCCATAAAAGCAGCAGGGGCATTTGTCAATCCAAAAGGCATGACAGTGAACTCATAATACCCGTACCGTGTCCTGAATGCCGTCTTAGGGATGTCCTCGGCCTTCACCTTCAATTGGTGGTAACCAGACTGTAAATCAATCTTGGAGAAGACACAAGATCCTTGCAGCTGATCAAATAAGTCATCAATGTGCGGCAAAGGGTACTTGTTCTTGATGGTCACTTTATTCAGCTCCCGGTAATCAACACACAGTCGAAGTGAACCATCCTTCTTCTTCACAAATAGCACCGGCACTCCCCAAGGCGATACACTCGGTCTTACAAAACCTTTATCCATTAAGTCCTGAAGTTGCGCCTTTAACTCTCGCAGCTCAGCCGGTGCCATACGGTAAGGAGCCTTAGAGATTGGCGCAGTTCCTGGGACTACGTCAATCAAAAACTCAATCTCCCTATCCGGCGGCATGCTAATCAGCTCTGGAGGGAACACATCCGGGAACTCGTGGACAATAGGGATATCCACGAATCCCGGTGCCGCCGTAGGCTCCTTAACCACAGAAGCCAAAAAGGCCACGCATCCACTGCACATCATCTGCCTCGCACGGAAAGTCGAAACTACCGAGGTGAAGAAAGCACTCTGGCATCCCGTGTAAACAAACACCTCCTGGCCTGGCTCGCTAAAAGTCACAGTCCTCGCGGCGCAGTCAATCGTCGCGAAATAGCGAGCCAGCCAATCCATCCCAAGTACTATGTCGAAATCTCGCAGCTGACTAAGGACCATCAGGTCCGCTGGCAAAATCCAAGACTCAATCTGTACGGGGCAAGACCAACAACACTCCTCTATATGCAATGTATGATCAGGAATCTGCACCTCTAATGCATGTGGCAACCGATGTCACGCCCCCGGGGGTTTTTGAGTCAATCGAAGCGGAAAATTGCGTGTCCATTTTTTTTTCTTAATAAGGTAATATAAACCTCATCCCCGGTGCGTGCCACACCGCCGCATACACAAATTCTCTCCGCCAACGGACGGAGTCTCCTTTGTATATACACGGCGACTCATTTACAACATGCAATTCAATTACAACATCAAACTTCAACCAACAACCATACAGTAGACATACATCACCAAACAACACAAGTTTATAAAGCGGCGTCAACGTTTGGAAAGGATAAAACCCAGCGTTTGTAAAATCCGTGCCCACACGGCACCTTGTTTTGAGAAAACATTTTCGCAATCAATTAGTTTATCGTGAAAACGTGCCGCGTAAGAAAGTACCACTAGAAGTATCAAAAGCATATGAGTACACTCATCCACAGAACTAACTAATACATGTCCAAACTAAAGTAATCCACAACTAAAGTAATCCACAAGCAAATTAACTGTTTAAGCTAAAAGTGAAATGAGATAAAACCAAGTGTCCTGACTACGGTCCTCGCGACGCAAAGTCTCACCGCCATCCCGGCTAACGCACCTAGTAGCACCTGTCACGGAGTGGGTAAAGTCAGTGACAAACAAAGTAGATGTCTAATAATAGCAAAGAAGGAAAAATGAACCGAATAACCCGAGTACACCGAAACCTTCGTTGAAACCCTGTGCATATTTTAAACTGGGCACCAACCCCAGATTTATCAATTAAGTTGGGCACCAACCCCAGAGTACCTGTCGGAGAGACTAAAGTCTCCCCTCGTGCACAATCACCTCTTTGATGCTTTTACCCCTTTCGCGTTGCTGATGTGCTATTTTCAGCTGGCGCGAAGAGGTCCTCACGGCTCCAACTCCTTTGTGAGGCACACGGGTCAAAAAGACCACTCTTCCGGAAAAGTACACCCATGCGGAGGCCAATCCGCCTGTGTACGTGCAGCATCCGAAACCGGATTTACCGAGATCGGCGTGTAGTGAGCCCGCGACCCAGCCGCTTCAATTGTTAGATAAAAATATAATTATGCGAAAGGTTAAACTATCCATTACTTTGTTAGGTAAATTGAGAGACTTTTTAATGACGATAGATGCACTTACTGCACTTGTTGCACTTATAGCAACCGTACCCACCTTATTGAAGAGAAATCGGAACTCCTGAATCCTTGCGCACCCCTGCTGCGCACCTGGACCTAAAGAAAGTCCGCAAGGATAACCATGATCAGAAAACACACACTAAC